>CAJVPI010000582.1:0-26070 GCA_910592345.1 Paraglomus brasilianum
CTTCAGGAAAAATAATGATTAAACTAGGCTAGTTGTCATATTAAAGCTGTGGTTCGATGAAGTGATAATATATGATTAAACATATGATTACATATGCGTAATATATATACCATCATCTCGGCTCATCACGGATACAATACAATATCTTGCTTAAGTTTATGGGTATTTATTCAAAGACTACAATCAATTAGCTTCATAACAGTGCAAAAATTTTGTTATTTGTTTAATAGATATGACCAGTAGAGATTTTCGAAAAAAAAATAGATTTTTCATATGTTTTACTAATTGATCGACAGGGGTGGTCGTAAAATTTTGGCAGGGCACTGTACATGGTACAATCAACACCAAAATTGTGACATTCTTATAACATCAACTCGATTCTCCCTTTATCACAAGTTCTGCAGTAATTATAATGTCAGATAAAATTTTTATCATATAAAGGTCTAATCACATGACGCGTATTTTAGGGAGATGGAAATACTATGAGATAGCGTGCAATTGCATTTAGGGTTACTCCTGTAATCCCTTATCAGGACACTTATCATCTTGCACAACAATGTCGTCCCTAAAAAAATCCCGATGTTTAAGAGTCAATATAACGCATAATAATATTACAGTCAACTCTGATAATTCGACCGCTGGTTACAGAACATTTTTTGATATTTCTATTGTAATTAATTCGACTTGTACGTTAATTCGATCGTTAACCTCGGATCGAATTATAGGCAGTTGACTGTATACCAAATTTTGTTAATCTTGAATTAGTAATGATAGTCTTCTCCCTTTCTACTGGCCGACATCTTCCGCTGTCTTGATAAAGTCGTCGGTGTTGATAATTGTACTAGTATATCTTTCATGGTGAAATCTTTCGTTTGAATCCGAAGATCCTTTTAGTAATCTCCATTCCTCTGCCGATTCGAATTGATCAAAGACCGTATCGTTAAAAGTAGGCAAAGTCTTGTCATTCATCTCTCTGAATGCTAATAATGTATACAATACTTCTTCAGCTGTTGGTCTATCTTCGGGTTCAGCCACCCAGCAACGTTCCATCAAATTCACATAGCAATCCGGGGTGCCATCTACGGGTAAAGGTCTCAACTTATCTTTAATAATTTTCTCCTTAAAGACTAGTATATTATCGTCTTTGTAATCGACAAAGGCTGGTTGTCCCGAAGAAAATTCCCACATAACTACACCGAAAGCATATATATCAGACGCTGTTGACTTTGGTCGACCTTGGAGTATTTCTGGTGCCATATACAGAACAACTCCAGTAACTTTATCGTCTTTATCATTGGCGGGTCCGGACAAACCTAAATCGGAAATGCATAATTCATAGTTCTGATAGTTATCATGAGTCCACAACACATTCCCGCTGTGAAAATCTTTATGGATAAAGCCTGCTTTATGAATAGTTTGTAAATCCTTCATCAACGCACATAGCTGCTCTATTCTTTCACTCCATGTGAACTCTGCAGGATTCCTCATCAAAAGTTGTCTCAAGTCACCGCCAGACATGTACCGCATAACCAATATTATCTGCCTAGTCTCGGGGTTCACTGAAAGTCCATATAATCGATTGTCACAAAAAATCCTGTATTCACACTTTAGATAAGCTGCGACCTGTTTCGAAGTGATTGATATCAATAAAACGTAAGGTTGACGATTTTTGTTTAAAAATAAGAGTTTCATACTTGCCTCCTTTAAATATTCCACCGAAAGTGTTACGGAATTCTTCTGCTCTTTTAGGGCAACTTCCATAGATCCTCTACGTTTGAAATATCTTGTGGAAGTATCGTCCTCTGTTAAACATTCCCAGCATCCCTGTTTCCAAGAAGCTTTACAGACCTTGGCAAAACCCCCCATGGCTACAAATTCGATATTCGTAAAACTATCGTATGGAATCCATTCGATAAACTGGTGAACTTGGTCGGCATCTCTTTGTGAATTGAGGATTAACTCATCGATGTGGTGTCTCTCACTTGTCCACGTTGTCGATGCGTTATCAGCAATTTCCCGAAAACACTTTTTACATAAATAATATCTAGTGTTCATATCGGCCTTACATTTGGAGCAACGGTAGGCCTGTTCCCCATTATCATCTTCTTCAGCTACGATTCTAAAATCAATGGTCGGAATCATAACTTTGGGGTGTGATTAGACTAGACCAAGCCACAAAGTAGTGCCACAGACTTATGAATAGAATTTAGAATTGTTCGTGAATTGTAACTGTTATAAATTGTTTCTTGCAAATTATTTTTATCTATTGGTGCGAAATCGCGGCATCAGACCAACCTTGTCCCATATCCTCGTATTCATTTTCCATGGCAGCTGCGAAAGCTCTTCACGAGCAACTTATCATTGCCGAGATTACATACTCTTGCACAACCAGATGAACCATGTCATGGAAAATATATGGCCTGTTGTCTCTTATATCAATATGACGTAAATCATAAGGATGTTAATGCAATTACTATGACTAAGACCAAACGCACTATCCAGTTTGTCGATTGGTACAAAGTCAACTATCAACCGTAAACAAATTCTTGAGACATAGACGATACCAACTCAACACTATCTGCTCTCCAACTTCTCTTTCCTTGGTCCACACTATTTTGCATCCCCTACACAATTGCCACGCCATGAACAATATCATTTCGAACAGATCAATGCGGCTACTTTTACAAACGAGGAGCACATGAGACTTGTGTTATAAACGGAATACCTTTAATTGTAGAGAATTGGCATAAGAGAAAGGAATGGCAAAAAGATATATTTTCGTTAGACCGGTTGAGAGCTAATGTCGCTTATATGGGTAAGAATTTAACTCCTAATATAAGGGTGGTGGGAATTGGTCTGGGTTAGCTTGAGAGTGCACTGGAATTGGTTTGAATTGATTGAAGCAAGGGATTTTATTACATGCTGCAAGGCTTAGAGGGAACATAGTGTATGTCCATTTGTTTCATCGCACGACTTTAAGCATTTTATATACATCATCAGAGAGCATAGTTTTACTCTTACTTTCACTGCTCTTATCATACTTTTCGTTTACCCTTTCTTTCTTCCCAACTAGCAATCGAAGCCCGTGATATACTCTTAAGTATAGACCAGGCTATGTTCTTGACTATGTGCAGGAATTCTATACCCATCCCTCCTACTATGGTACCCAGCGGCGATCTGGTTAAAGTACAGTGTGCCGTGTGTATTATGTCCAACACAGCTGCTATTGCTGAATGAAACATGGGCATGTTCGAGAGTTTGATTTGATATATGCTAAGCGTGCATTTGTCCACTGGTATGTCAGTGAAGGTATGCTAATGATGTATCAGTTTCTCACAGGATCGATGGAATCATGACCTTTATTTACTTCTACTACTAATGCTGATGGATCTGTAATAATAACCTTGCCTCCTGAATAATACATGCAAGCGTAGGATCTATGCGGTGCTAATATTTGCAGGATCAATACGATTGATTGAATGTACTATTACCGTTGCTGTCTATCACCACGTACTAGTACATTATAGTGAAATTAATAAGTTTACGAGCGGCTTTTATGTTGACGAGAGAGCGCATAGCAGAATACTTGGGATGATGCACAATGGACGTTTACCTGTGATATACGTAGGAGACCCTGGACCGTGTGTTATTTGTGGAGCAGAAGGAGTTGAAGTAAGGTTCCGAAGATTTACTGAAGACGCTTATCATAAAGCTATGCAGCGTGGAACTTTAGCTTCTACATGGGTATTAAACGTCATTACATGAGTTACATTGTACGCGGTACTCCTAAAGGTTCTGTGACATCTAAGAATGCAGTTCCTTCAAAGCGACGGTGGAGACAAGGTGAATATGAAGCAGTGACAGAGCAAGTTGATCGTTATGATGGTCAACAAGGGTTAATAATGGAGACATCAGAGGTAAGTGACGATGGAAGAATCAAAGAGATTGATTTTATTGAATGTGTTAGATCGATGGCGCAAATTTTTTATACAAAAGAAAAGAAAGAAAAAAAGGTAGCAGTATATGATTGGAAGTTACTTCGGCTGGAGTTGGAGTCTAAGGATATTGGCCTTAAACCATTCCTCAACCTCCTTGAGAAGTTAATTAATTCGAGTGGTAGAGGTCTTGTGGACCATCTCGCAACGGCAGAAAGGCCTCTCGTTCTTATGTTATTTTCTTGCGGGGATTGCGATGTTTCTAAATCATTCAGGTACGTCTGATCAAGCAATTGATATCTTATCTAACATGCAGTTGGGTTCTACGTCGAGGGAGACCGACGTGAGAAAAATATTATATCTTCTATTCACAGAGATAATGTGACAAGAGATCTTGTAAAGCATCGGATTAATGCCATAATCGTCAGTATCATAACATTCATGGTCTACAAATTCCAAAAACTACGTCAGCTAGTACAGTTGCACACATGGCTACAGTCCTTGCGATCCCAATACCTACAGCAACTGCGATTCCAAGAAATGTTGAAGATAATGTATATGCAAGCATACATAACCCACGAATTGTTGATAATAACATTTTGATCACTAAAATAGAAGATCGATTTATGGCTCTCCTTTCTCAATCTTTTAATGATCGGTTTGCAAAGCAACATGCACGTTCCGAAAATGATTTAGTTGACAATCTACCCATTCATTGTTACGATATACGTGGACTCATTAATGAAGATAATCCTCAGGTTGATATAATCAAGAAAACTGTGGTTCAATCAGCAGATGATGAACCTGAAAACTTGGCACAGATTTATAATAATAAAATTTTTATTTGCCAATCATATCGATCTATCAACCAATCATATTAAAACTTGAATTGACCAATCAGACAAATGTCTGGGATGCTCGATAAATTTCAAATAACCGAGGCCATTGATGACAAAATTTTAAGCCAGTGGTATAATAAAAGCGTTTTCTCTTTCGATTAATTGAACAGATGTCCTGAATCTATTAATGTCTTGTAATAACCTTTGGTTGAAACTAGAGCTAGACGCGGCATCGATGTTATTTATTTATACAATGCAGTATTAGCTTGCTTTTCTTGACAACCCAAAAGACTCGCATATATACTGTGAGGAACTTTCGTATATAATACTGCGATGTCTATCACGAAATGAGGTCGCGAGGATTCTAATTTTAGTGTATCGTGAGGATGTGCCCTAACAAAGATACTGATATTGTTGAGCGATATTTTCTGATTGTAAATGTCACATGGTTATTTCTGTAAAGATATATCATAAAACATTATTATTATTATCAATTTCATGATGAAAATAAATAAAGCTTCCTTCTAAAATATTACTGTAATCTTGTCCGGAACAATATGCTATATGCTCTTTGGTAGTTAACCTAAACACAGGAACACAATGTTCTGAAGGAAGCACTATATTTGTAAATACAGAAGATTGGCTATTACATCTTTGACTTGAAAACAGGGCTTTGTAAGCATCTGATTCTGTGGTATATCTTTTAAACTGTCTAGGTTTTTTACGTAGGAAACTAATTTTATTTGAAATACCATTTTGCTGGTTATCTGTAATAATACTAATAATTTTAACTTGTAAGTAATTAATATTAATAGAAAAACCAAGGCCAAAAACAGTGTAGAATAATGCATACCAGTAAGCAATTTTTATACTTTCTTGTTGTAAAATTTTTTTGTAAGCACCATTAGCAGTGCAGCTGTAGGCTGTTATAATAAATAGATGACATTATTATTATTACTGACTTGTTACACTTACATATGCCATTACAATAATAATCTGACTTAATGTTAATTAGACCACAGATAGCAAACAATAAATTAGATTCTTACCAAAAATGCATACTTCAGTAGGTTTAGTATCATCAGGCTTGTGAAGGTGCATTGTAAAAACAATACTATCATCAGAATCTCTTTGACTTCTAGATCCAGTTTGCTGCATCAGCTGTGTAATATAACAAGTAATTAAGACGGCTCCTTGATTGAAATCTTGGATATTTGGCAATGATGCAACAAACTTGTCATCTTTCTTTTTTCCTTGAACAACATCAACCTTCACAGATGATTCATCTACTATTTGAAAGTCAGATGATTGTGGATATCCTGTGATAATGTAGGCTAATTTTAACTTGTGACTTTTTTTCCCGAGAATACTATTGCCAGCTTTCTGAATTTTGGAAACATGCACATTTGGTAACCCATCTGTTTGTTCAATATTTGCAGCAAATATTGTATCATGCTTGCCTTCATACATAACTTCTATAAAAATTTGATGCTGTCTAATTCCTTCCCACACATTAGGGGGGAATCTTATTGGACGTATTAAAAAATTCTTTTCTTGAAGATCCAATATGTCAATACCACTGAAACAAACAACACTAAATGCTTTACGAATAGCAATTTGTATTCTTTCTTCAAAAATTTCATATATTGGAACTATGTCTTCATAATGGATTATCTCCCAGGTAGAGCGATCTTGGAGTGTTTCTTGCCACTTGCCTATTGCGGGGGCGAGAACAAAGCAATTTTAGTCACAACTAAAAAAGATGGGTTTATAAGCCTTTTCTACCTACGTGTATCACCCGGATGTATGTACACTGCCACATCTCCACCAATAACTGTAATATTCCTGTTTGTATTGCTGGATGAAATTTGATTTAATCTTCCATTATTCTGAGATATTCCACTCCCTGTTTCCAGTGGTCCTGTTCCCATATCAATATCAATGCCTCTTCTTCTCCGAACTGATTGTATGTTGGTGCTTTCACTCTCTTCTTCAGTTTGGATAACCATCCCCCCCAATTGTACTCTTCTCGCCCAAAAGTACCCATATTTCTCGCAGATTTCTTTCAACTTGATACGCCTCTCTTCTAGACTCAAACTCACAGCATCCTCTACCTCATTTTTAAAGTTATCAGAAGGTTCTATGTGTTCTCCTTTCATGAATAGCTTTGCTCGGCAATACCTCTGGACATTCCGACATTTTCTATGATTTTCACTCGATTCATTCGATCTCTCATTCGTAAAGTGTACGCCGATCGAGCTGATAAATGGCCTAGCAGTATCAATCGTTATTATTTATACATTAAGTTATATTTCAGGAAGGGATCTCTTACCATAACATATTCAAATCAAGTTTCCACTCGATGCCATTTTTACAGAGTTCAGAACGTCTATAATTGTTACTTTGTTCAAACGTACGTTGATTATACTCGGAACTATCTTCTACAACATTATTATTATAGCTTTCAAACTTGAAGGCTACATTGTCTGATTGCGTTGGCCCATCTTCGGTCAATCGAATACCGCAATTTAACTTTCTCTTCTCAATTAAATGAGGCATTACTTCTTCGAGTGTCTTACATCGTGTAATGCAAATAACATTCTCTTTGAGTATCTCGTAGAGATAAAATTTTCCTTCATCACTTTTCCTTATTCTTGCGCAATTCTTGTCGCAAAAGAACATATAATCTTTCATGATGCATTGATCATTTTCATACGCAAAAAGTTTCTTCCGAATTTCCTTGAGCGTCATTGATGTATTTAATATAGCCGCTGTCGGCTCTTCAACCCGGCAATTGATAAAATTTATACTAACTCGACTAGTACTAAATTTAAATCCACATATATAATAAATAAGATAAATAATAATTGTAGCTAGAACAATGATTTCAAAGACGGTCATTTTGCCTTCTGACAAGTGAGATACGAATCGGGGCGGGGGTTAGATGTAGGTTACACATTCAGATATTGCATCGAATTCATCACGTAATCACTATGGGCCCACTGATCTATCACGTATGAAATGTTTTACTGCATATCGATATCGTATTTTTCTTTATGCTTCATATCAGTTTAATCGCAACCGAAAGTTGTTGCTGACTACGGGCCCGTGATAACGGAATTCCTTATGAAATTTTGGCATCACATCTCATGTAAGCATTCAAAGAACTTGTGGTTTTGCACATAGATTTAGATGTATACGCATAGTATATTCGTTTTCTACCTACCTAATCGAAAGCATTTGTCTGTCAATTGTATGTTGTACATATTAAGAATAATAGATATAATAAAAATGGCTTATAAAAAAAGATTTTTCACTATGAAATTCCTCTATATAAGGTTATTATAATATTGTGAGTGAGACCTTCTCTATTTTGTAACATGTGATGGATGATTATAATCTATTAGATAAGACTGTTTAATAATATGTTTTATCGATCAGTCAAATAACGACATTAAGGTATATGAACCTTTGTTCAAAGTCGTTTTAGATTTACAACAAAGCTAAAACTATTTTGTCGCCGCCGATATTCGAATATGGACAAATTAACTATTAAAGACACGTTGAGACAAAATTTATTGTGTGCAAAAGTACATGCCTCTGCCAAAAGTACAAGTTTTACTAGTAAAACATGAAATATCGTATATACCCTCGCCACAAGCTATGATCATTTAATATCAATCTTGTATACTTTTGACAGAAGTTGTAGATTAACCCATTCCATTGAATGTCAACTCAAGAGTAGTTTTACACAGTTGAGACAATTTCATATTACGCGTACACACGGTTAAGATATCATGAAATTTTGCTGAGTCTTTGGTTTTATCAAAAAGTTTTTTTTTGGATATGCTGTCACCTGATACTCCCTTGCAATACCTCGTACTATATTTGAATATTCTGTACGTCACGGCCTAATAAGTGTGTCCATGTTATTAAAAATAAACGCGTTTTTGGCAAACTCTTTCTCAAACCTACAATTTTGTAGTCATTATTGGCAATAATGACATTATCGTTGGTATTTTTCTTAAGTAGTGATTTTAATTTTCCTGAAGTAGCATCCGGTTTTTGGAGAAGTCGAAACTATTAATTCTCTTCATCTTCAAAATAAATGATTGAAAGGATGATAGTATTCAGTGATATGTCTGCGAATACAAAAGTTTCACGGTAAGTATTGACTGAGACCGTATATGGGGAATCTTAGAACAGTCACACTTTCTCTGTCGTCCTAGTAATTGGTATAAATTATGAATGTAATTTTCTCATATTAATTATACTAGAGTTCTTCTTTTAAGAGATACTCAGTAGCGTTCAACATAAAGTGTGCAATTAATAAACAGTAGCACCTGCATTTTCGCTTCACCGATTTGTATTACAAGGAACAGCCGTTTCTCGTTTTGCATTGCATAACGCGGTTATCAAAATAATCGTAAGGCAATTTCGGTCACGGACGAGAGTTAGAAAGATGAATATCAAGTCATTCAATGTTTAGTCAATGCGTTTGGCATCAGGTTTAATAATTTGGAACTACTAAAAATATACATTAATTTACTTCGGATTCTTTAACGACCACCTCGATCCTTATTTTACCGTGATTATTTTTTCCTTTTTTTTGCTTTTTGACATTCTTTTTATCCTTGAGTGTATAGTCCTTCTCCAACTTTCTCAACGCCTCCTTTACTATAACATTATCGAATAGGAAATTAGAATCGTTAGCATCAGACTCGATGACTAATTCAATCCTAACATTCATAGATTGATTATTCTTTGGCTCAAAGATTCTAGAAATAATCTTGGTTGCTCGCAATCTATCGCTCCCATCCCCTGAACTTTCAGTAAAGCGTACTTTGAGCCCTGGGATGCTATTCAAGGCGTTCGTGCTTGCGCCCTCTCGGCTATCCAGTGGATCCCCAGGTAGTATTTTCAAATAGAGACCAGTCAATCTACCAATGAGTTCACATATCTTACGTCCTCTCTTTTTCCCGGGCACCATTCGCCGTATGCTATCAAATAGCACCGGATCCATCTCTTTCACCCTCTCCTCAATGCCACCGCTTCCTCCGCCAACATCATCATGATATCTATGCATTAGACACCATGCTATAATGGCACGATCGCTGTGTGTTATTCCTGGTGCATTAGATAAGGCCCCGCCTGCCAATGCTAAATTGAATGCAGCAAATGGTCTTGCTTCCTTAGCTAAATGATCATGCCGTTTAGACAGATAAACTATGCTGGGTAACAACCTTTCTAATCGATGTTCTCCTAGTGACAACCCATTGCTCAGATCGAGAATCTCGTACAATGTTGACGGAATAGATGATTTTAATGTCGATAAAACTATTCGTTGTTGATTCTGAGTAAAATTATCGGAGAGTGAGTTCGACTTTATAAACGTAAAAAACGGATCCTTTTGTCGTTCTTCGTCATTCATCATTGAAAAGCATATTCCCTGTTTTACTCCGCCTTCACAGAAGTATATATATTTAATAGAGATGGCCTCGGATAGAGCATTCATCAGAAAGCTACATGCTGGAAGAAGTTTTGCGCGTCTTTTACTGATGCGATATGGGTTGCTATCGTTATCGTTTCGCTCGGTAGACTTTGGTGAGGAACCCGAGTCGAACGAAGGAAGATATTCATTAACGTCGTCAAGCAAATTGCTCATCTTCGTACCGTATCCGTTAATGATAGGAATAGGATACATTCGTCGTTCTGATACTGAAGACGGCGCACGAGCTGACATGCTCACATACCCAAGCGCTCTGAACCCACCTCCGGAGACATAAGCAACAAATCCACCATTTTTGTTTTCTGCTCTAGTGATATTCTCTGGAATACCGAGATTGTTGAACGCAACTTTTAGTTCACCAACTAGTGCTTTATATAACCTGGATCTACCTTCACGATTGGTACATGACCCTAATAGCTTGGTCAATGCAGCCGATCCGTATGGGAGGCATTGCGGATCATCACTCATGGTCAGCGACTGATTCTGTAGATCATGGTAAACGTAGTTAAATTCAACACTACCTCCACCCATGTCCATTACTAATCCTTTTACCCCAAAAAAGGAAGAGATGACACCCATGGCTGATATTTTTGCTTCTTCTTGTTGATGAAGTATCTCAATCTCCCATCCAGTAGCCTCTTTCACTCGCTGTCCAAGTTCAGCGGAATTTGATGCCATTCGCATAGCTTCCGTAGCAATGACTCTGACAATGTCTACTTTGTAATGCTTACATACGTATTTGAATCTCTTCAAACTATTCACGGTGTCTCGAATGACTGAATCAGGAATAGGATTGGAATTAGCAGATTTTGATTGATGTTGCGCCTCAAACAATGAAATGCCCGCTCTTTCTTCAAATATAACCGGTAGACATCTCGCGAGGGACGCTACAATAGAAAATCTAATTCCATTGCTTCCGATATCGACTACACCAATTACGGTCTAGAGGCGGAATATGAAACCGACGTGAAGTGAGTTTGATAAATCATCAAATAGCACATTATATTCGACCATAGAGCATGAATACTTGCCATCGCAAAAGTGAGAAACCAGATGAAATCAATTGCGCAACAAAGCTACAATATTAATATATCACCCCTTGTTTTGCTATTTACGCCATGGGAATGTACGCCCATCCCTTACACGCTTCGGAAAATAGTTTCGACCGTGGAAAATAAATTGCTTGAATTGTGTCTGTGGATATAAATTAACGCGAAACAACAGCGAAACTGAATGAAAATACTGTACACTAAAAGCCGTTGGAGCAATTCGAGAAGAGATCTAATCATTTCGATTGGAAGAATGGGATCAGTAAAACTGGGGCTGCCGGTAAAGCGAATGCAAACACCAAGCTTAGCGCATGAACGTGTGATAGATCTAAGCTAGTTAATCCGCAAATGTGCATTTGGGAAGGATCATCAGAAGCTTAAAGTAACGTTGCATGCATTGACGTTAAAACATTAGTATTAGGAGTGTCTGGGCAGTCGTAACACAAGTGTCTCACACAATCACGCACGTTGTTCTCATCCGCGCAAGCATTGTTGATAAGTTCACATGACCATTTTTGTCATGATCAGCACATCTGTAATGTTAATATCTTCGGCTCCCCATTCCTTAACCCGCATACGATGACGACAAATAAAACTTTTCGAGTTATTTGGTCACCGCATGAAGGGTCAAATAGATTCATAGTAGGATCGCCCGATCTACGAATGTATGAATATGTCCCTGAAGTATGTTCATTAAACATCTACATATTTGTATGATTATTATCTACCATGATATTAATTCTTCTCATTGTTAAAGAGTTGTAGTGGAGAATCACCGCTGTATAAAATTATAGCAGTAAACTCAGACTTTCCTTTATTAAAGGTACATCCCTCGCATTCTCTTATCAAACACTTTATCGAAAAGCATATTATGTTAATCATAATTCATTTAAAAGTGTTTTGCTTGGTCGCCCGATGCATCAAATCGCAATCTATTGGCTGTAGGTTTATCCACTGGACGAACTGTTCTCCTCACTCTTAGTAATGACGCTCTCCTCCATCCTGCAGTTTCGCCAATACACCAAGAATATCCAACTCTCAGTGTCAAATTTCAGCGGCCGTGTGCTGTGGTAGCTTTTTCACAAAAAGAGCCTAATCTTCTTGTCACTGGGCTCGAAAAACAACGGCACGATCATTGTTTGTTCATATGGGATATTACTCGTCAGACATCTAAAGAACCACGCATTAATAATCAAAGACGCGTTAATAGTTCAACCAGAGCCTTAGATGAGCCATTGAATAAAGGAGCGAGCACGAACGGATTGAACGAAAGGAATTCGAGTAATGTTTATGGTACATCTACTCTACGGCACGTGAATTTTCCTGGGGATAGTGGAGCCTATGAAACAGGTATGAATAACTATTCCGAAATTTTGTGAATTCAAAAGTTTTGACTAATACATTTTATGTGGATCAAAGAGCTCTCAAGTAACTCTTACAACGCCGACGCAACCACAACTCCGTTGGTGTCATATGCATCTGGCGATGCGCTGGTTTCATGTGAATGGTTTCTGACGAAATGTGAAATAGTAGCTGGACTGGGATCAAAATATCTGAGAATTTATGACCCACGATGTAAGCTTCACAGAATTTGGAATCAACATAATATCAAACCAAGGCTGACTTTTTCTTTTTTTAGTGGCTGATCAACATACGACTCCGTTATCTTTACAAACAAAGGCAGTGAATGGAGTTAGAGTGGATCCGTTCAACGAATATCGCTTCACATCATTTGAGGAGAACATTGTGTATCTCTGGGACACTCGGAAACTAACGGAACCAATATCCTTTCATTAACAACATATTGATATAAAATTTCAATACAAATAATTTTAGTTAAACATAACTTATATACGTTGTACCCTTAACTATTTTTAACATACGCCTTAGCACTTTCGACAGACACGCGTCCGCTTCGACTGGCCTTCTCTCCCAAACGAGCTAATCTCATTGCTTGTTTAGAGCGTGATGCATCAAATATAATAATATGGGATATCCAAACGAATATGCGGCAGCAAGTTTCGTCAAACGCATCTGATTTAACTCGAGTATCTCATCCGGCGGGTGCAGATGACTTTACCGAAATACCAAGACAACTACAATCGGGATTTTCTTCCAGTGCAATTGGCTCTACAGGAGCAGTCGCAAACTCCATTGATGAACAAGAATGTTTGACACTCGGGAAGACACGTAAGAGTAAGTATGTACATTAATTATCAAAGAAAATTGACATGCATGTTACGATTATATTTTGTTTTCATTCCGCACTGTCCGTTGCGTACTTAAATCCTTTTGTTATAATATTAATTATTGACCAACTATACGCTATTTATCATCGTTTATGCCTTACAGCTTCACATGCACAGAAACCGTTGGCTTCATTTACTTGGATTCCCACACTATCGACTTCATTTAGCCATAGATTTTTGACAGTCAGTAATGATGGTGTTATTGCAACACTAAGGCAAGAAGAAGCTCCTCCAATCGCATTTGGTGCTCGCGGAAATTATGTAGCGTATATTGGCGGACACCTTAGAACATTTGATGTGAGCAAGAAAAATGAAGAAGAGTCTAGCAGTGAGGAGACAGCGATAGATAAAAGGCGACAATCCCCAGCAATGACCTCAAAGTCCGAAATACTTAGATATGGTCCGAACACTGTTGAGAATGCAAGCGGAGGAAGGACTCCTCGGCCTGGGGAGACAACCACTAGAGATATGGATCACTTGCAGAATAGATTAAGTGGCGTAGCATCAAAGCTTGTGATTGAGGAAAGCTTTGGTCAGCAATATGAGATGGATTCCTCTGAACCAGCCTTATCTATGCAACTACTTAAAGAAGATATTTCCGTTGTTATGAGAGAGCGAGCGCAGAAAGGGTATTCTATGACCGTAAGTGAAGAAAAACCTCAGAAAACTAATTTTTATGACCAATATAACTAATTATTTTAACAATTTGTCTTATTGTTGTGTTGTCTTAGTGTCACGACAATATTGCTCTGTTGGCAAATTTCCCGGAGCTGGTGGATTTGTGGACTTGGATAAGCGGTATTCCTACACAGTTTACTTTTTGCATTTTATTAAAGCATTGTTGACATTATTACTGACATCTCGGCCATTTGACCCTATTTTAACAGAGGCGGAATCTTTTTTCGATAGTAGCGGATCCACGATAAATAGTCGAGATTTTAGTTTCCAAGGAGTAAACACAGTGTGGAAAGGTATTATGTTTAATGCAGATTTCACTCTTTTGTTCACATTACTCAATTTATTCTGCACACAGATTCATGGGAAAATTTTAGTAGAAACCTATTATCGCACCCAAATCAGAGAAACTCTTACGATGATCCCAATGATTTGATAATCATAAAATCGCTCAAACCACTACAAAGACGCTTCTGTCTCAAGAAATGTGGATGGGGATTCAACAAGAGGATGCTTGACGATACACTCCAAAGAATGGAGCATGCTGGAAAATATGAAAAGGCCGCTGCCTGGGCATTGTTTCATGGTGACAAAAACAGAGCTATCTCAGCACTCAGTAATAGTGGCGGTAAGTTAATAAATCGTGTGATACTCGAATGGTAATAGACGTTAACGTTGCATCTTTGCATTAAATTAGACCAGCAATTGAAACTAGTATCGACAGTCATAGCAGGAGTTTTGTCATACAATCAAGATTTGCAATCTGAAATGCATTCTCACTGGCTCGAAATGTGTCATAGCATGAGTCGGGAACTTCAAGAGCCATATGTACGTGCGATGTTTTCTTACATAACCACCAGTAGCTGGAAATCTGTCCTTCAAGAGGACGAATTACCATTGAGAGATCGTCTTGGAATTGCATTAAAATTTTTGAGTGATGATGAGGTAATTTTTTTTATCGGATAGTTGAACTGATGTAATTACATACTGATAGTTATGTATAATGTTATCATGACTAATGGTCTCCCCATTGACTTTAGCTTACGGCCTATTTACAAGATACGACCGATAAATTTGTCGAGTCGGGAAACATAAGCGGAGTAGTACTAACAGGGTTAACACGAGATGGCGTTGATCTTTTTGCTAATTACATAAATAAGACTGGCGATATACAGACAGCCAGTTTAGCTCTGAGTTTCTGTGGGCTCAATCGATTGAATGATAATCGAGTAAAAGAATGGATTGAAAGGTCAGATACATTATCACGCTTACTGTCGTTTGGACGTGTATTCTTCATTCTAACTCATCAAATCATATTGATGATCCAGCTATCGCACATTATTAGACAAATGGGAAATGTTCCATGTTAGAGCAAACTTTGATATTGCACGTGGGAAAACCATGGCGCGAAGTGAGCTGGTCAGTTCGAAATTAGCACCAGATCAAGTTTTTGTTACATGCAACTATTGTTCTCAAAGCATTGCCCAAGAGACGCGAAATGAAGATCGAGATGGCAGATTGTTAACTACAGCCAGCAACGGTATTTCTCTAGCCAGACAGAAGGTGAAGACATAGGCGTCCAATTCCAATTACATAATGAAACATGTGCATTATGCATTGGCTAATATAATTGCCTTACCACAGATTAATTGCTGCAGATCGTGCCGTAAACCCCTTCCTCGATGTGCCATATGTCTATTGAACCTTGGTACTCCGATAGACTCCGTGCGGGATGCAATGGAATCTGCCGGTCTTGTCCCTGCTTCCGTTGACAGACCATTCGGGTTTGATCTTTGGTTTACTTGGTGTCAGACATGTCGTCACGGAGGGCATGCTATTCATATGCTACAATGGTTCGAGAGCCATAAGCAATGCCCGGTGAGCGACTGCTCTTGCATGTGTTCCATGTAGTGTAAGAGCCACTCAATCGATAGGACCATATCAACTTTACTATGTGATTGTAGAATGCTATCTAGCTGGACGCGAAAGATCGGTTACGAATGAAATTGCAATAGCCGTATTAATTCATGCTTTTATTCATTTCGTTATCATCTTGTCCAGCATATTACTTGTACATGATATTTATTTAGTCTTTCTTATTTAACAACTTATTCATCATGCAGAATTAATGTATTTTTACCTGACATTGTCAACAAATATATGCGTTTATACACACACTTTGTCTACAACCTTGCTTCTGTTTCCGAAGATTTGGAGCCTTGACAGAAGTATTGACAAATATTGGAATTCAAATGCGGTTAATTTCAAAGTATGAACAGACATCAAAATCAGTAGAGTCAAGGTCCAAGAGCAATTTAATTTCATGCAGCAACTTTACGCGGTACAAAAGACATGGCATGTATATTCCATCACAACTGGCTTAACTACAAAGCTCCTTAAAGAGAAGCATCCTGTGGCATACCTAGCTTGCTTAATGCGATTTATTCGATCTTCTTGAATATTATGCGATTTCACGTTTCATAAAAAATAATCTCGAATATCTCGTTCGAGATAATCTCTGTTTCTGGGTAACATGACTATGGACACTATAGAATGTGTGTCGCCAAAGTCTACCAGAAATTCTCTCCGAGAAATAACCAAAGAACCCTAACGTATTAACTTAAACTATACCAGATAAAAGATAAACATACTCTAATCTCTTTTTTTGTTAGACTCATTTGGTATGTCAGGGGTAGCAGATACAGGTACGGTCCCATCTCCTACCTTGGTTGATACATTCATCTTTCGCTTGATGGTAAAGCAATTAATGTCAAAGTAATCACAAATATCCCTAATTACGTTAACAACGAAATGCCCATACAATAATGCTGAGAACGCCAAACATAGATGTACATAAATAATCTCATAATAATTATCTATGATAGAGCTAAAAAGCAAATAAGCGACAGGTTAAGATTAGGAACTTTGATCAAGGAGATCTAATATGCAACATAAAATATCTACTTACATTCCAACTTTACGAAGTAATGCATTTGCAACTCCAAATAGAAGAGGGTAAAATGACACGTTCCAGTAGGGGAAAGGTGCTTTAGTTACATGAGCAGTGATAATCAAGCCAACTTGATACCCAAATGATATTCCGATATAAAGAAGGAACACAATCAGATGTCGAGTGAGTATTTGCGGTGAGGCTGCCAGCCATACAAATTCAAGGGCGGACATAAACGCAAATGGGAATAGCCCCAATAACGCTGGGATCAATGGTTTCTTCTGCGACTTGCAAGCACGAACAACGTTCCACGAACTGTAAAATAGATCAAAACTCAGACACCTATTGCTATAATCACGACCAGAAGATTCATAAAATAAAAATATACCTGACAATGATATTCATAACTAAAACAACAGCACCAAAATACATGAACGCGTCTTGTAAAGAAAGCTGGGGAAATGTTCGTTCAAACGAATCGGAAATTTTTAAAAAGCCATGCAAACTTCGATTCCAGAATCCAACCCCTACACGTATAAGGTTATTCGTTATTACTCGTTGATGCGCCTGTCGATAAGAGTTATCATTAATATAATACCTTTGAAACCAGTTGTTATATACACTATGCACAGAATTATTAGACCCTCAACAGGGCCACTAAAATAACTTAGATATAATGTTCCCGTGTGATATTCTTCCCAGGTAGTAAGATAAAAATTTACAAGCGCTGTAACAAATAATAGTCAGCATTGTGACAACGTAAGGAAAACGCGTCAAGCAGAACAGCTGGCTATATACCAAAAAGATGACTCAAGGCTAGTAACCATGATTGAGGTAATCCCAGTGCCGATCCAACCATAAAGACTCCAAGCTATTTGAAGTATAATCAGTAAACCAAAGTCTCGCAACCTGCTATATAGTAATGACCAAACTTACAGTCGTATTAAGCGCATCACAACCTAAGCAGATCAGACATTAGTTGAGTCGTCAGAATGTAATTAGAATGCATTCATTTGCACATACAATGATCGAATAGTTCTCCTAGTGGGCCAGAAGTTCCCGTTCTTCGGGCTTGTTTACCATCTATTGCATCGAATGAAGCGTATATCCATAATCCTAATGCAAACCTACAACGTCGAAATACCATTACATTATACTCAACTGACTGTAGAGATATATAATATTATAATAATGCTTACGTATAGTAGACCCACGAAGGACACGGTTCAGATAGATCCGGTGTGAAATAAAGTAAGGTTGCCAAATTAACGGCAATACAAAACAATCCTAGCAGAGTAATGACATTTGGCCTAAATAAAACCAAACAAACAACTAGTCAGTAAAGGTTAAGAAAAAGTAAGACGGTGTGAGAATGGAATGGACGGCGCAGACATACGCGATCCATAATGGAAATAGTTGTACAAGGCCGTTCCAATAAGGAGTAAGAACATATCGTGACAGAAGAGACTTGTCCACTCCACTGTATTTGTAGAGATCCAAGTTGGCTCTATGTTGTGGTTTTATATAATGCATCTTTATCTATTAGGAGTCTGAAGTGTGCACAGGGCAACTTTGAAGTGAACGTAATACAAGCAATCCCAATTAAAATGTACCTAACTATAATCTATTCCTTTTTAAAACTAAGTCACGAATGACTTATTACTTGATCTTTAATATGTCGTGTATTTATTGCAAACAGGTAGTGAATCAGATAAATACGACATAACTAGAAACTCCTAGAATTCGAATTTAGAGAACATTATTTCTCTTTGCACACGGACGGTCATCCATAAATAATGCACACCACAGCATAAACAGTGTTAGGATTTAAGTTTACACATATCAACACATCATTCCTGATTCAACTTCTACCATATGAGAATGTCGCATTTTATTATCAAGAATTGCTTTTGTCGTTCTAGCACCAGAATGTTTTGCGACAATGTAATATTTGTTGCATAGTATTGATAGATCAGTTTATCAGTAATACAAATATACAATATAGAAAATATCACATTAAATGAAGACGCCGCGAAGGCCTTCACAGTTATAGTGAGATGAAAAGGGTATGAAGCTATTGTTCAGCCACAGTTGATACGAGTCTTCGCAAGCTAACTTACCCGTTCAGAAGTAGGTACCGTAGCTGTTTGCTTGCTCGTCTAAAGTGCTCTGTTCTTAATGGAAAACTAGCTGTTCTTATTAACTAAGAATCCATACACCGGATTGACAGTGTCTAATTCCACACTAACGCGCCGGCTTCATTTAACGAAACAGTAGGTATAATTGTGTTGGCATTTCGCGGGTTCACGGACGACTTTGGTTTGTCATTTTTATATAATTCGTTAACTCTTTCTGTACCCAAAGATCGCCTATGTTGTCGTAGTCGTTCTGCTTGAATTTCATCCCTCAATTTTTTCTCCTCTCGTTTCTTTGCTTTCTTCGCAAGATTATTCTTTTGTGTTTTAGTTAACAGTTGATTTGATGTTGGGCTAGAAACTTTCGTAACTAATATGACAAAAGCAGGACTTAATAAGACTATATGATGACTTGTTATGGTGACTGTGCAATCATTCTCATAATTTACCTCTATTAGTATTAGAATTCTTATCTTCTGTCTTACTAGACACTATTCTAAGAACTCTACGTGATCCTCTCTCTGAGTTTTCTTCAAGTGAGCCTATAGTAAACCATTCGAGGTTAATAAGCCGATAATATACTTGGCCAACCGTAAACAAAATACCTTGATCAAAGCCTTGCTCACTGTGTGCTGCTGGTTCGGGCGCAGGATCTTTAGATTTTATAGCTTCGTTTTTGTCGGGAGGAGGCGTTTTCATATCCTTGTGCTCTTCAACACGTTGAGTAAGTTTTGCTTCTTCAGTTCTATTTTGCTTTGCTGCTTTCTTTTTCTTTTTCTTCTTGTTTTTGTTTTTCTTTTTGCCAGCGCTGACATTACTGCTAGTCTTTGTAAAGAGTAAATAAAAAAGAAAGAGCGCAACTGTAAAAGGAGTTCGAGAGTTAAATACTGTCAAAAAAAAAGTCACAAGTTGTTGCTTACATTACACACCTGCGAGGACTACAGAATTGTATAACATTTCGATTCAAACAGTCAGAGATGGAAGTTATGTAATGGTTAGCCTTGTGATTACCGTATTAGTATGTCGTCTTTTGATGTTGCACAGTAAATGCCCCGAGCTTTTTTTACTAAATACGGCTTTAACTGTGCGAAATGGTCAAGCGCTCTCTCACATGAAATGGCGAGAATACTAGACTAATTAAATGGACCAATCAAGGCAAGAACAAAAAAGCACGTTTCACAGCAAAAAAAAACCAGAATAGCGGCGGCGTGTATCAATCCATGCAAATTCAACAACC
This sequence comes from Paraglomus brasilianum, assembly GCA_910592345.1. Classification (NCBI taxonomy): domain Eukaryota; kingdom Fungi; phylum Glomeromycota; class Glomeromycetes; order Paraglomerales; family Paraglomeraceae; genus Paraglomus; species Paraglomus brasilianum. The sequence continues at coordinate 20,579 of CAJVPI010000582.1, forward strand.
CATCGTTAATGTTGATATTAAAAGAACCAACGGATGACGCCAAAAAATTAACTCAAGACGTCAACGAAATTGCACGCATAACCGTCAAAAGAAAAAAGGAGTAACTGACTGAAAATAGCGTTAACGATGGAGAATCCGCAACCACCTCAACCAAAGAACAATTTCATAATAAAGAGCCAACAGCTCAATCGAGGAGAGCCTTAAGTAAATGTTTTTTATTAACCCACTTATTTTAGTCAAATTACAGTGTTAAGTTAATTGAAGGGAATTTTTATTTTTCTTGCTTTGAAGGCTCCGAATACATAATTGCTCTTTCTTTCTGCTAAATAACATCATAAATTTATGAAACCAAATTTAGTTTCCACCATCTATACTAAAACGACAATCTATGAACTGCTAAAAACTCCTTTCTCTCCCTTTTTTATTTCACAATAAGTAATATTCATGATTTTAAACCCCCCCACCAACCTTTTAGATTTAAATTCTAAGACATTGTTCAATACATGCGCTTATCTTTTAATATTCAATTGTTAATATGAACTACGTTACAAGATACTTTTCCATTCAGTATCACACATATTTATCAAAACGAATTAATTGCAACGAAAATGTTGCTACTCCAATTTACAACTTTAAAATAATATTATAGAAATTTTATTCCTCAAATTTACACTTTGTACAAGAGTTGGAATAAGTCAATAAAGTAAGATTCACATCACATGAAATATCTCCATTTGCCTCTTGTAAAACTTTAGACTTTCTCTTTTTGATTATTCTAACGACCGATTTGTTGCAAATTTTTTAACCTTTCAAAATCTGAATTCACTTACTGCATTTTCTACCCAAAGACTCTTCACACTAGAAAACTACTTGACATTTTCTTTTAAATGTACCAGTGATGAATTTATTAACACTAGTCCGGAAATCAGTGTTCGAAGGATTGTCTTCTTTTATTTGACAGATTTTTTTTCCAAAGTGCACGGCGTCTGTTCTCAACAAATTTTGTCACGGGAAGGATTACCGAAATTATAACAAACTTTATTATTATATCGATATAGTGAACTCATTAACAGAAAACTTCGTTGTTAGCGGCATTCTTAATTAGCCAAGAAATCTTATTCGGCATATCGAAACAACTTCACTACAGACAAAATTCGTTTTATTTACACATACTAATCTCGCGTTGAGGTTTACAGTCGTAGCTGTATGTACAAAATAGAGACTAAATAAGGAAACTGACCGTGTTCAGGATTTAGACCGTTTCTCAGAATTTGCCAAAAAGCCCTACTCGGTTGCAATTAGTTGACTTCAAAAGTTGGTCATGCTTGATTGAGAAAAGTGAACAGATTCGCTGAATTTGGATGCGATGAGAAATCGGTTAAATATAGTAAATGATCTAAGAACTAAAGCTCGCGGTCAATTACGAAAGACCTCAATTACATTAGTAACGAGTCACCATCAATGCAATAAACTTGAATTAGCAAGTTTACCGATAAATATTCGTCAATTTGGAATAAACCACCTATTACTATGTTTCTAACGTATATTTACAGCTATTTGTCATATTTGTCATACGTAGCATGCAAAATGGGTCGAACCCCAAGTTGTCAATTATCTCAAATTGGCGTACCGGGGAATTGTGTACTACGACCGACTATTACGGGAACGTAAACCTTAGACCTTATCTTATCACACAGTAACTGATAATTCATATCATTAAAATGTACAAGTCTCGAAGAAACGTGTGATATACAGTCAAACCTCGTTATACCGATATTTTCGTTCCGCCAAAAATTTATCGAAGCGGGGTATCGGTAGATCGGTTTTTTTTCTTTTCTACCAATAATATATGAGTGATACGCGAAATATCGATTGTCAGGGGTGTTAGACGAAGGTGTCAAGCTTTATTGTTTACTTATATAGACTAACAGTTGCGAATAAAATTATCAACAGACGTTTGCTTTTTCTTTAAAATAGAGTGAGTTGTCCCTTCGTTAAAGGCTTACTATTTCCTGCTTTGCGTTAATATTAAGCTGTGACATTTTGCAGGAAGATCGTAAATACTGAAAGATCAACCAATCAGAATGCTTGACATCATTCCCAATTTAGTAAATGTTACACAATTCTCGGTACAAAGGTCTAAATTTTGGGTGCCATCGTTATAAGGAGGTTATAACGGGTATCGGTTTGACTGTATATTGTTCTAAAGAAAAGATTAAGCGGATGATATAAATAAGAAGCAAGTAATGGGTGAATGTAAAAACCAACAACAATAACACATAATAAAATAGTAAAGAATATTGAGAGAATATAATAACAATTGAAATCTACAATAATGTTGATAATAATAGAAATTATAGAATCATAATAGTGTCAATGATAATAACAATGTTAACTGCCTTATGAATGTCAAATACAATGTTGCCATGGTATCGGCTAAAAAAAACCAACAAACAAACAAATACACAATAAATAACGATAGCGAAAGCCAAGTTCGCTAGCCAGTGCTAATATCCCTTTCTTACCTCCCCCTTATCCCTTTACCATTCCTTCCTCTTGTCGATTCAATTAGGTTAGATAAAGAGACAATGGAAGAATAAAAAAAAACTTTAATGTCGATAAACTGGCTAGATGTTCGCCAAGAAATCAAACTCTAAGTTTATGGTTTCAAATTATTCTTGATTTCGTCCGTGTTGCGGGGAATCCAAGAAAAGTGAGAACAAATCATCCGGCATAAATAGGGGAGACTCTGACAGTATGCTAGGCGCTTCGGTGGTTGCATGGAGATCGTCGTCCATGTCTGGGGGCACTTGGGGTTCGTAAATTGATGTATTGAACATTGGTTCGAGGGGTGTGACATTGTGTGCTGGTTGAGGGAAGCGTTGACTACCATGTTCGAAGCCCTTTGTCAATTCCATTGCTTTTGCTCTTTTCGGCTTTCGAGTTTTAGTTTTATAGTCAAAACGGTTTGGGGTCATTTTTTGTTCACTCGGTCTTGTAATAGCATTAATTGCCGTAGCTTCATTTGTATCATCACCGATAGTCTTAGTATTTTTTTTATATGCTACTATCATACTTTTAATAGACTCCCATATTTCTTGTCTCCCATCTTCTTCCGTAGTCAGTATTAATTGTCTCAGTTTTTCGGATATTTGCAAATAAGTTGTTTCTACCGACTGCAATGTCTTATGACTATTTGTGAATTCATGCCACAGCGATCTTAGCAGTTCAACCTGTTCATCCGAAGTCTTTGGATCTACAAACAAGAAGAATAAATCTTCTTCAAATCGTTTTATTAACATTTGATCAAATTTGGTGCTAGCTGTTTCTCCTAATTTGCTTTCCAGGTTGCCAACTCTTTCATTAAAACTTTCTGTTGACTGTAATCCTTTGGGTTTGCGTCCTGGTCCTGGGAATGAGCATTCTTCTCCACGTCTTGTACAATTCGTACAAGGTTTTCCTGTCTGATAGTCTCCATTGCAAGGTTTCTTGTCTTTTTTGCATTTGTAGCATGAAATTACGTGTATTTTACGTGGCTTCTTGTTAGATCTAACTGATTCTGAGGGTGAGTAGCTGTCCAAGTCTGTGTTGTCTGCTGTCTTTTGTTCTTGTTGTTCTTGTTGTAGCTGTTGTTGTAGCTGTTGTTGTAACTGTTGCTGTAGCCATCGCCGTTGCTGCTCTAGCTGCTGTATCTGTATCTGTATCTGTAGTTGTTGTTGATATATTTGTAGTTGTTGTGGTAGTTGCTGCTGTTGTTCTTGTAGTGTTACAGGACTTTCGCTTGATTGACTACGATAAGGTGGACCCGATTCTATATATGATTTTCCATCCTGGGTTTTTTCTTCACAAGCTTCAACCTTCAACGGGTCATAATAACCAATTTTAGCACGATTACCCGACAACTTCCATTTCACATAAATACCTTCTGATTTCTCACTAAACTCGTGCCGAATAGATACTGTTAGAGAACAAGCGTATAACTAGCACATCAACAAGGACATATATACAAAAAAACTTACGGAAATTCATGCCATTCAATTTCGAGAGAAAATCCATAAATGCTGGCAAAGTATAGTGTTACAGCTACATCACATCTTTTCCCATTGCAGTAGACTTCCCCATCAACTTTATATGCATCACTCAATAGCGGTTTAGAGAACTCGACTTGACAAAGATCAGCACACTGACAATCTACTGGCAATTCTCCAGTCATCAGTACTTCTGTTTCATCATTGAATAACATCTCGATCTTATTAATTAAAGATTCATCTAGCAATTTATAGGTTGGAACAAAGTCGGCTCTTTCAATTACACTCCATTGGCTAGATGTTCTCGGACTGTATTCTAACCATTCGCCTATTTCCCTATAGTATGTTAAATATGCATTAAATTTTTGCTAGAAAAAAACAAATTCAAAATCTCGGTGATATCTTACTCGATTTTTATTAAGGAACTGTCAGCGGAAATTAAGTGACTGCTCTTAAAGGGATGTATTCTCTTTGACCATTCAACGTGAATTTCATCATATAAACCATTTTCGCAATCTTTAAATAGTAAACTCCAAAATTAGCACTTGAGAGTTGTTGACTTCCAGTAAATTAAATACTTACCCAACCCCTCACCGCCTATCCATTCTGTTTGACGTAATTCAACATCCTTGGGGTGATGGTCTTGTCCAGGTTCGAAAGGGTAAAATTGAGAAAAGCGTTGTAACCTGCTGCCCATTTTAATTTTGCAATTCAACCAATATCCGTATTCAGAGAATACATCATCCAATGCTCTATGCGGTGTGTTATGTTCAATCGCTTTCTTTATTGCTTCAACGAATTCATCGGTCGGTTTGACATCCTCACGTATAAGGTTGATATTCCATAGTTCTTTGTCTATTCGGAAGATGACCGCCTTATCGAGCGTCCTTTCGTACAAAGGATTGTTTTCTTTAAAACGAGAAAATGCTTTCGGGGGATTAAAGAGAGTGCCCTCTTTATCAAGTGCAAGATTATTTGCATATATAAAGGTATCTTGTATTCTGTGAGTATTTATAAGCTGTACGGAGGGTCTTGTCTTTGGTGATTCTTTGATGGACCAATTCGCTTGAACCGCACATTTATGCGCAAGACGCAAACCGCTTTGATCAAACAGTAAACCGTGGCTTAACCTGAAATCCTCGATTATGTTACTTGGAGCGGTGACCATTCCGTGAAAAGGAGGGGTCGGCGGAACACGTGATAGAGAAACGGGCGGAGGAAAAAAACAATTACCGGATGGTTGTAAACCGTTCTCTTGTTCTTTAGGAATATTAATATTAAACTTATCCATGACAAAATTTTTCGCGATATCGTATAAACGCTTTTCTACATTTGTGAAGTGAACTTGAGAATTAATCCATCGTTCCGAACTATTAACAGTCAGCGTCCATTCGCCTTGGAAGTTCCAGTAATGAATTTTAATACATGTGACAATCAAAGCTGTAGACCAAACACGCATGTTTA
>CAJVPI010000583.1:0-25997 GCA_910592345.1 Paraglomus brasilianum
GTCATTCACATAGTACACATGGGCAGGAGAGATTTTCGAAAAAAAAAAGACCTTTCATATGTTTTACTAGTAAAAAATATGAAATCCGGTGATTTATGGTAGGGCAGTGTATATAATTTATCAAACAATAAAGAAATCTTTCCACTTTATTTGGCAAGAGCTTATGAGCGCCTCCCCTTTAAATTACCTACTTGCCAAATCTGGTAAACTGGTGAAAGCACCGTTCGTTTATTTGCAATTCTGCGCATTGGTCATCTAGAAAGTTCCATGCAAACCCTATTTCCCACGCATATATTCCGTTTAGATGGTTAACATCACATCGCGCAGCGCGTCTTTCCGTCGAAACAAAAAATGGCTCACATTACATTGAAGAAATGAAAGAGATGTTGAGGAAGGCGGAGGAGCAGCTAGTGAAGGCGGAGGCCGCAGTGAATACGTTCAAGGAGGGGAGACGCGGACAAAAACTGGGAGAGAGAGTTACTCGTTCTAATTTTTATCTCTATTTGGCGGAACTCGTATATCAAAAAGAGGTTTTGAGGACTTACAGTTGAAGCTTAGTCAAAATACGGGCCAGGGTTTCAAAAAGATAAATTGCTCACATTTATTCCCGACCGTAACATTATATTGTGCAGAGTCAATCAATTAAAAATAGAAGATAGTGAAGAAGTTTACTTACTATGCAAAGAATTCATTAACTCTATATTAATCAGGAGAGGTGAACAGTGTTTATACCAGTAAAACTATTGAGTTTCAGGATGCACAAAAGTGCAAAAAATATTGCAAAAAATTTTTTAAAACAATGAAGTTTAATTTTATGAATATACAGTCAGACCCCCTACAGTCACACCACTTGCTATGCTCACAGGGGAGGCAATCATTTCGTCGACAATCATTTCACCGACAAATCTTCACCAACATTATTTCGAAGTTATCCTTTTTTGGTAGTTAATTGTCGGTGAAATGTACTGTCGGTGAAATGATTGTCGATGAAATAATACGGACTCGCTCACAGCAACAAAAAACAATATAATAATGAAATGCTTTTGCTTTATTCATTTACTTTACTATGAGTTCTTCACATTAGCAATAATAATAAACAGTAAGAACCATGTTGGTTACTTTAGTAAGACAACAGTGCAGATGGATAAATTAATATAATAAATAAATAGTCAAAGAGCACAACCACATGACATCTCTATACAGTCACACCTCCATACAGTCAACAATGAAATAGGTGACTATAGGGGGGTCTGACTATATGTCATTAAGAATAAGAATAATCATTGAATTTATTTTCAAAATTCTAAAAAATCGTATTGGAAAAATCTGACCGTTAAAGTCCACGACGAGGACACTTACATCGCCGAGACAATCCACTCTATAATCAATACATGTTTCAGCGATCTGAGCGTTGACGCGACAGTCGAAAAAATTTGGTAAATTTTATTATTATACTCTCTAATAGCTATTTCACACTATTGACTGGGGAGAGAGTAACTAGATGCGGGACCCGATTTCACGTTAGCAGTAAATAATGTTTTGCACCTATGCGTGCGTACGTCATGTGACTAAAATAAGAATATTTTAAAGGGACTACTCCACGTAAGGCTTTTTTAAGGGCAGGAACTTATGATGAGTTAACCGATACAGTCTGACCCGTTCTCTGTCTGGGGAGCAAGGCCGCGAGTATGCCCACTACAGGGTGTGTAACCCGCTTTCTCTTCTCTCGACCGTTCTAGCTTGGGGGTGAGGCTCCGCCAAGCTTGACCTTGCTCTACCAGAGCTCTCTGAGGTATCCGAAGGGAGTTTGGGAAGGGGCCGCGACCATTATTGGGTAGTGAAACCGGCTCATTCTCAAGCGGTTGAGTCGAAGGTTGCGGATACTCGTTGACGCAGAGCCTTCAATGTGGAAAGCGACATCTATTTATATTGGGATTTATGTCGAGTTAATACGTGGTAATTGCATTTCAGTTGTCTGGTGCGAAAAAAAAAGAGAACGAGAACGAAACGAATCGATTGCCGACAGACAGCGGCCGAAACAAAATTCGAAAATGGCGGGACGAACGAACTCACGAGCAAATCCGATATTGGTAGATTATGTATGAACGCGTCATTATTATTTTTTGCGTTTGTAGTCGTACCCAGATATCGAGTACTCAAAAGATCGTCGTCCTTAGACTTCTCGTGTAGGGTTTGTTGTTGTCAGATTGGAATAGTAAAGACAATCAGGTAACAACATTATAAAGGTATTTTGTTGACATTACGATATCAACCCTACGACATAATTTGCTTCGTTATAAAAAATATTGTCTACAATCTAAAATATCTTCTCAACAAGTCTTTGTCACTCGCAACGCATTTGATACCATTATTGATCAGAACATCACGAAAGCAGAAGAGCCAAGCTATTTATTACTAGAGCTCTGTATGAGACCGCCATTCAAATTCTTCTCGATCCTGAAAATGCAAAATATCAGACAAAAAGACCCGATTTTGGGGAAATATCTGACACATTATTTAAAATTTCAAAATAACATGGTACATATCTAACAAGGCTTCTTAAATAATGTACTAATAATCTAGGTCAAAAAATAATTTTTACATAGAAAAAAAGGCTAATAAAGAGAACGAATATATGTTGTTTAAAAAAGAGAAGGGCACAAATATGCGTCCTGCACGGCCTGTTTGCGTTAAAGAAGATTTATACTAAAATTTACGACAAGTTTGAGCATCCGGCATTTTGGTTGAAGTTATTCTTGTATTCCACAAGATATTACTGAACGTTTCGTAAGACAATGCGCGCTCTGTTTGACACATAAGAATAATAGTCGACAAACAGTGTCTAAGCCTATCGTATCAACAAACTTTTTGACCGGGGTGCAAGTAGATATTGTATATATGGGTAGTATACCTGATGGGAATACAAATGGATTTGTCACGCTCGCGATCATTTTACCAAATTTTCCTGGGCAAGTCCACTAAAGCACAAAACTGTGAAGGAAGTGTCTAGGATTTTATATGATATATTTATCGTATTTGGTGCTTCATTTATATTACAAACCAGTTAAGGCAAAATGAAAAGGAGTTGCTTTTGTTTGGAGACGATGAGCGTTTTCCAGCTGCAGAAGTAAATAAATGGTTAAAAATAGTCCGCGATTGGATGACACAGTTGACTAGCAAACCTTCACATGAATCGCAAATGAAATTGCGAAATCTAAAGAGAATACCCTACCAAAAGGGAAGAAGAGAAAAGCGATGAAGGCTTATACGGGTGTAAAGCAATTAAGATCTGGGAAGGTAGTTATGGATATTTGACTAAATTCTATTTTATATCCTATCTGATACTAGATCTAAATCATATGCGAATACAGTTAGTTGGAAACTCTCAAAAAATTCTACCTCTATGAGAGCTGGGAAACTATTAATACTCAGTGGGAGGCATGGTTTGGACGGCGAACGATATCTGGTAAGCTTGCCGAAGACAAAGTTGAAGAAAAGTCTAGAGGTATTAGAATGGTTGTTGAATATCGTCGAAATCGCGCGAATCGATGATATGCCCGACTAACTCGTGTCATGTGCAGCAGTAAGAGGCCTTCAAATAGTTGACAAAACCAGACGAATATATATTATATAGAGTATTTATTGTTAACGATCAAAACATCAATAATAATAACAAATTGACACTTACTTTGGAAATAGTCAAAGAGAGAAGAACTAACATCAATGGTATTTCAAAAACGAGAGTAGATTATTTTATCTTTAGTATAATAAATTTGGCATGTTCTAATAATAAATAATATAATATTAATCACATGACCATATTGATATAGTTACAGTCACAGACATTAAAAGCGAAAATCCAACATCTGGATTGCTAAAGCGACCATTTTGAGAAATATAGGAGTGCAAAATCAACGAATGATTTAGGAAGTGGGTAATTAAGCGGTATTAAATTTTTTACATTAAATAGGCTCTTAGAACTTCGATCATTATGCGGCAATGAAAATTGATTACTGAAATTATGGACTAACCTTTCAACAATCTAGATATAAATCTAATACAAAATTGGATTATTAAGACAATGTAATGCCAAATCTCGATAAATTGGAAAGTTTATAATAGAAGTGTGAAAACATATTCCTGAAACACTCATAGTTAGTTTGGCAGGGGTCAATACGCCGACGCTGTAAGCTTATAATTGAAACCAATTTCGTATGAAAATTGATTAGAATTAAAATATCCGGTTTTTTTGTTACACACTGTACGTCAACCTCGCATCAATATTCTAAACGTCAAATTAAACTAGGTAATGATAAATAGAAAGCATCCGGAATTTATGGCCGACTTATCGACTGACTGTGTAATTATCTTGCAATTTCGCAAATAACTTTTGTTTATAAGTCCCGGCGAATAATAATAATGAGCGGGAGACCCGTTTAGAAAACCGTGCATTGAGAATTAAGCTTCACACCTTTACTATTACTGCTTATTATTACCCCCTTTGCTATTACCACCTCGTGCCTTTCATTATGTAATGGCTCAAAATGACTAGTTCATGACAAAATGTAAAGAACCAGTTTATCATTGCACAGCAGCAGCGTGTGTTTCTCATAAATGTACAAATTAAAGAATAACGAGTCATTGTGATTAAGGCTCTTGACTTCCCAACATATGAACTTTAGGCAACGGCAGCTCAAATATGTTGCAAAGTTCGCCGAGAAGTTTCGTAAATTTCTTAATATTGGGATGCATTCTGATGTTTGCGTAGTCGACAGTTGATGAACTCTAACAAATGGCCTAAAGAATCGAGCAGACCAAATTCTCAATGCTTGGTAATCCTAATTTAACTGCTCGAATCCACGTCCATCCAATGAATTGTTGTCGTCTGACTTTTAATCGATAAGATTTAAAAGATGTGATGGCCTTGCGTATCATTGCCTCTAACGCCTGGTGTCGACGGTGTTGGTATTCCAATTTGTCGATTACCTTATCGAGAGACTACCTTCGCCCTGCCGACTGCAAGTGTTCCGCTGTCGTAAAGCCCCAACATGCTCATTTCTCAAAGAACCGATATATCGCTGTCGTTAACGTATTGTATCATTGACTTTAGATATTGAACTGGCAGCACAAACACGACCACTCAAATATAACATATTCGTGTGACACTTGAAAATTTTACTCTTCCCGCCTCCATGATATTAGACTTTCTACGTAGTCTGCAGAACCTGATCGTAGCGATAATATCATGGCTACGCAATCCGTCAATACGACTCTTACCATCACCGACAGACGACGCACCGTCGTCATCCGCAGGGCCAGAACGTAACGTACCTGACACGAGACCAGTCTCTGTTTCGAGGTAAATTGCATTTAGACATAGTACCGAGCATTGTTCTGAGAATTGACTTTACTAAACACATCAATTCATACACAGGGTAACAATGACAGAGATCGTGACCCCGACACACGCTGATACTCGAGGATTTATATATGGCGGAGAAGTAATCGGCTGGATAGACCTTGCGGCAGGAATCGCGGCCAAGAAACACGCCGTTTATCCGTGTGTAAATATCAGATCTTAGTAATGGTTCTAATTTGATAATTGTTCGAGTTTAATTCGCATAGACTAAGATAAGATTACAGAGACACTTTTTAGCAAAAGCTGCTGAACTATATTTTAACCAATTACGCGTTTTTATCTCTGTAAACACTCGCTTATGCTTGCATTCTTCCTTCCTTCTCGTCTATCCGTATATTAGGTAACAAGAAGTGTAGATGCAGTACACTTTATGCATCCGATAAAAGTAGGAGATTTTCTCGTCATACAGGCAAGCGTGAATAGGGCATGGAACACATCTATGGAGGTAATGATTCATTGGTAAGCGTATTATGTGAATGTCGGAGAATTGTGAGTGATGGAGGATAACCGAGAGAGCGTGAATAAAAAATAAGATGAAGTAGGCTGTGAGGGTGGGTATAGAAAAAGAGAACGTTCAGAACGACAGATAATCATTGAATGCCAAACAAGCATAATATAAATCAACTTTTAGGTCGGAGTACGCGTCGAGACTGAGAATCCTTTAACGGGGAAAAGAAAATATTGCTGTCATGGTCAGTATAATTTACGTGCCTAATCGATATATTTCACAATTGACAATTGTCTCTAATCTCCCTCTCACCTCAACTACCAAAATTCACGCAGCTTATCTAACTTTTGTGGCTCTACTGCCTTCAGCCCGTGCTACACCCTCATCTCTCTCGGTCACTCTGCCCCGCTACCGCACCGAAGCCGTCAGTGTTCCCAAAATAAATACCACCACTGCCATCGAAGTCCAGCGACATGCAAAAGCAGAAGAACGACGTCAGGCTCGTATATCGTCTTCTAAAATAACTGACGCGCGTGGACGAAGGGAACAAACGAAATTAGCGGAATTGAGGGAATTGATGCGAGAATGGTCAAAAACTACAAACGTGGAAAGTATGAGTTCTGCTGAAGTGCCGCCGTTAATTCCGGAAGAGATGATTGAAGACAATTCCTCTGAAACAAATGCGAGTGAAGATGCGAGTGAAGAAAATGAAGAGAAAAAAGACCCGGCTCGGCTCTTCTTGAGAAGAAAAAGTACGTTCTCTGGAAGTTTGCCTGAACAACCTAAAGAGAAGCTTATGAGGGAGAGTTTTGCGGAAGTTGTTGAAACTGTTTTGCCACAGCACGCTAACACCTTGCAGGTATGTGAATTATCATAATCTGATTTATATGAGTGTGGAGGAGTTTGCGCAGTTTATCTTGCGACGCAGGAGGTATATATTGTTGTGCGTTATTGCAATGGTTTAATTATATTTTCTCTTGACTAGATTACATTTGGTGGTCAAATAATGAAATGGATGGAACAATGTAGTCTTATCAGCGCAACGCGACATGCGCGGCGGTTTCTCCTTCTCGCAAGGTAACATTGATCGTCCACAGTCATCCTCATTGTCCACTCTAATTCATTTTTACGACTATTCCCTGAAAATACAGTATCGATTCTCTTCAATTCCTTCGACCAGCATACGTAGGGGATTGTGTTACAGTGAGATCAATCGTCTCTTGCACATTCCATTCTAGTCTTGAAGTGTATGTTACTGTTGAGGCCGGTGAGTGAATGTTTAGGCTATGAGAAGGAACTGAACGGTTGGAGGAAAGACGGAGCTTTGTAAAGGAATATTTATTCATGCAGTTTATTCTTTTAGAGAACTTGTTCACTGGCGAGCGATATTTTACGAATGATGGGTTTGTTACTATGGGTATGTATCTACGGTCTATGTTTTGGATTTACCGAACACTATACGAATAAATACCCTGCGCAAGTTCATATCATTGATTTGTCATCACAACTTCCTAATCGTATTATTCTCTTGTCTTAGTTGCTGTCGACTTTACGAATAATCCAACACCAGTACCCAGAGCAATTCCTCAGCAAGCGGAAGAATTTGCCATCCGCGAGAATGCCGAGGAGCGACGACGAAGGCGGCTTCGGCAACGTAGAGAACTGGTTCAAAAGGAATTGTCAACCAGTCCCGATGAATTTATCAAGGTGAGTTTGTCGAGAGAAAAGGCAAAGTATAAGGACATTGATTCAGTTCAATGAATATCTCACAAACTTTCTTTTCGCCAACTGTATATTTTCATAGTTTACGGAGCAATGATAACTTTACTATTGCTATTCATAACCCCCCGGTTCTTTATTTATTTACAAAAATAAATACATCCAAAGCAGGAATAAAGTAACAATAGAATGGAAAAGGAGTGATAATAAAACATTGGGTCATTAAGTGTAGAGAATAAAGCATCTATACGAAGCTCATACATGAGAACGAGGGTTTGACTGTAAAGCAAATATATAGAAGGAGCGAAATGGTCTGAATGTTAAATAAGGAACGTGAACATACCAAGGGGAAAAGATAATCGGCTAATATTAGGGAATGTAAAAAGTAAAGATAAACGAATGGTATTAATAAAGCCAATCATATATTGATTTGTGAACATATCGCCCACCCAACATACCAGTATAACCTCTCACCGGAAAACAAACGTGATAAATACCATCTATAAACATCCAACAACAACCTCTTATTACAGCTCCTTTTTAGTCTTATTCTCTAAAACTAACGATTAGAGTCTTCTATAAGAATACAATAATAACAACACAAGATAATGAGACAAAAAACGCATTACAAAGAGAGTAAAAAAAAAAAATACAAAAGTTTTGATAACTAGTTGTCTAATTCGGGTCTATATAAATAGGTTTAAACAAAAGCAAGCTTTGACATGAAGAATGAGTTGACATTGTTCTGAAAGTGAGGAAAAAGAGTAATGACAGATTAAATAATGATAGCGAATGCTATCGCAAATAAATATGTAAATACGCTTTCTCAACTGCATTATCCATTACTCTAACATTTCCACCAGCAGTTGCACTTGTTGCACCCAACCTCTTCTATATTTTATCAAGAGTTTATAAGCATCAGCGGCAAATTACTTATTGGCCTTTAGCGTCGAATCCTTCACAGTCTATGTCCAGGGATAGCAAGGAGAAGTCCAGTAACAATTATGGAAGCTGCCAACGACATAAACAGTATCCAAAGGGCTTTTGGAACGTGGATTCTACGGTATATGTATTTTTCTCGGACCAGTTCGTATTGCATAAAAGACCGCTCGCTGTTCATACGAGATTAAAGATGGTGCAAGATAGTGCAAGATACGAGACAGAATTTGTCAGAAGATAAAGTTCGAAGTTGTAGTAAAATATCAGCTCAATGTTCTCTCCCACACTTTTTTTACCTGATATGAAGAAGTACGAGAAGCGGAGATAACTCCATTTGAAATGCAAACAGATTTAAAATACCAATGAAAATAGGAATAAAGCCCTACAAATAAAATGCAAACAAGAGTATTAGTTTAAGGATAAACGGACTTTTAAATTCTCTTTCAAGCCAGTTTCTCCAAGCATCCCAACCAACAGCCTTTTCCCTCCCCCTTCATTCCCCTCCCAGCCTTTTCGACTCACCCAAAGCCTCTTTGACCTCGGCTTCTCATCCAAGAGTATCAGACTCAACTCGACGGTGAATCCAACAAACAAGGAAAACAAACCCAAACCCAACCTAATCAATGTCTGTCTAGGGGTCATGTTTCCATATGCTCTCGCTTTCAGAAAGTTTGGGTAAATCTCTCGCTTCATTAATCGATACACTTCCTTTTTAGCCTCTTTGTATATTGCCGGGTCGTCTTTATGCTTTTCCTCGACGGCTATGCGTATTTCATTGAGGACTCCAGGTGACAGACTTATTTCTCGCTCAGCGTTGGGAACGAGGTAGAGGAAGTAAATACGTTGAGCCAACTGGGTAACGTCGTCCCGAGTTATTGGACGTTGACCTATGAAAGAAAGGTTACCGGTTGTCGACGAACGGACTGAATCTCTATACCGGAGTTTTTGGGTTGCTTGCTGGTCTGATACGTCTATTACCTCGTGCTGAGGTGTTTCTGTTCCCGTTCCTGTTGTTAGTGGAAGCGGCATGGGGGAACCGGACCGCGAGTCTGTATCGGTAAAGCCAGTGCTACTTGAGCTTGCTGAGAGGTGTCGATGTAAACTGGATTGAGTGCTGTGTCTTTTCTCTTTATCTGAATCTTTAGATTTTGCATATTCTGGAAATTCTACTGAAGAATCTATTCCAAATTTTTTAAGGTCTTTTAAATAATATCTGCAAAGTAGTTCGAGTTCTGCTACGTCTAGCCAAAAGTCTAGATACTCGGCATCGTGCTCTCTGTCCCTCATGTAGATGTAGAAGTTGAATAAACATACTGGCGGTGCTGTTTTGCGCTGAAGAACTTCTTTGAGAGTAGGTAAGTTATTTCTGTTGTATGAGGGATACTTTTGTTTCGCCAGTCGACGTCCTTTCTCTGATACGGCTTGCGAGGCCATTGTGAAAAAAATGTTAAAAAATGAGAATGTTTGCAGATATTATTTAGGTATCAAATATTACATGCATGTATGACGAATATAGGCATCAATATGAGAAATCAATAGTGTGAGACTTTAATCAATATGGGAAAGCCTCTATCACACGAACAACAGTAATTGGTGTGACGGGTTAATTTTAGACCAACAATAACGTAATAGTAAGATTGGGAAGTAAATAAAGATATATTAATTCAGTTTTCTATTCCATCTCAATTATTCTGTTCTTTTTATTTTTTTCATGCGTTGACCATAAGAATTTAACATGTAACTTAACCCGTTACCTTTCTGTCTTTCTTACATCCTCATGCATTGCATATTTCTTTATTCAGCAATTTTCCGGTAGTCCAGATTTTCGCTTATCAAATTATTTTGCAGGTATACATATAGTACGACGACTTGCCAAACTTTTTATACACTAAATTGCATAATCAGCCAAGAATCACATCTTATAAAGAAGCTAGATTAACATCTGTAAGAATTCCTGAATACCAACACAGATTAAGCTCTCTATTGATTTACGGGATGTAAAACTGCATTCTTTGCAAAATTTGAAATATCACGTGGCTGCCAGTTCAATAATACATAGTAATAGCGATAGTAATAGCCTGTCACCTGTCTTACTGTTTGTTCTACCAATCATAATCAGCAATCGTTGAATTTTATGTTGCCTGCTGAAATGTACATGAACATAGTAATAGGCCTCACAATTAACTCTTGAAAATTAATAATTTCCATTTTACTTTCGGTTAAATTACCCGAGTCGTTGAATACAAAGACATAAGCTACTGTCCACAAAAGACTTTTGTTCGAAGACAATTAAAGCAGATTTTAATTGTTATATTTAATGTGAGGAATAGTGTTCTATTGAGAAGATGGATTTTTTCCCAATGTCTGTTCTTCTGATTCGTTGGTGTTACACAAGAAATAATTATGTGAGACATTCGTCCACACAAAAGACGTCATCAAAAGTACACGAACTACTTCAGAACAATGGTTTTTTTGTTAAGAGTGTTACATACTTAAAATTATACAGTTAATTTGATAATTAGTGTTCGAGCGCAGTAATTAATTTAAGGAATGCAGGTAAACACAAAGCCCTATTCTATATTAATATCATTAAGCTTTAACATGGTTAGGATATTTTAATAATGTGGATTTTATTCTCTCTATTTCGCTCTAATCTGTAGTTACGGATAACTCGGTATTCAACTTTTACGTGGTATAATTAATTTCTAGTAACTTGATCTTTAGAATGGTGTTATATATTATTATTGTAATAACACGTTAATGCTGATACCTGACAGGCTTCCGTGTACAGCGTTTCTTTCAGCCAATTGATCACTCAATTAATTGAATAGCAGGAAACTTGTGCTACCGCGCTATGGACTTATCATACTGATGCGATCTTTTTATTCTGTGTCTTAACTCCTGCTTTACATACTTCGCTTGCTCAGATGTTGCTCGCTGAGGAGTAATGATTTTCTCCTGTTTAATTATTTTATCTAATCGCAGAATTGAAACAACATAATCATTTCGATTGCGAAAGTAATCGCTTACATTGTTATTAATGTATAATTTGTTTTCATAGCATACTATTATACTGCAGTTGTCACATGAAACAATTGTTCACTTTCTCGCAATTTTATTGGTGAGCTGATCACATCGCATGCCAAAGTTTTTAAAACTTTGGAGACATAAATGCTACCATTACTATTCTCTTGTATGCTGAATATGTTGGGTGCTTATGTATGTATATATATATATATAGGCTAATATAACAATTATAGTACAAACACAGATAATTATTTACAGAAACAATTTCCTCACATATAACTTATTCACCTACCAACCTCAACCATCCACCCACCCATAAACTCCATCAACCGTTCCACTATTCTGTTTGCAAAAATATAAGCACCGAATACAGCACCAAATAGTCCGCACACAACTAACGATGCAAGTAGCATCAATACTGTCGCGATTGCTACAAACACACAATCACCGTTACTACCACCGCTTCCACACGTATTACGCCCATTGTAGTCTGATTGATCCGAAGCTACGCAGCAGGTGAGAATTGGAGAAGTGGAAGAAAATCTAACTAACAATAAGGTGTAGACAAGACCAACAAAGGAAACTGTGCAAACGCCGCAAATAAAGTCGAGATGTGATAGGGAGAAAATTGGTGTTGGTTCGTCTAAGGTTAAAATGAGCGGATCGGTTGATTTGGAAGGAAATTCTAAAAAAAAAAAATATATGGTAATTTGAGTTATTTCATATAAACACTTCTTATTTGACAGCTATGCTTATTACGGTTTTTTTTATATGGGAGAAAAACTCACCATCCATTCCATCCTTGATAAGGTATATAATTGCAAGATGAGCGATTGCACTAACTAATAAAATAGTCAACAATAATAGAATCGTTGTGTAAAAATGTTTACTCGCCCAATGCGAAACAATCTTTGCTGCTTTGAGGCGATATAACCGATATTTGAAACCACACTTGTCACATGAAAACGATGAAATAGATTGCGAATTATGTACGCGGGAACCGTTTTGTGTATTCTGCCAATGTTCCAGACATTCGATATGAACGTAATGATTATGTGTATGACATTTGCACGCAGAGATGAGTTTTGATGGAGATAACGTAGACGTAATAAAAAGAGACAAGAACGAGCTCGTAGGTGAAGTATTTTGCGTCATTGATAAATGTTCTTTTTTATGACATAGTCTACATATTTTGATTGTCCCCTTGTTCCCTATGGATCTGTACTCTCTTCCCTCTCCGTTTAGATCGCCTTCTATGGCTAGTGAGATTACGCTCATACCCTCTGTTCCAATGCATTGGGTATGTAACGGGTTATTTGGAGTCGAGTCATTTGGAGTCGAGCCATCGTCTGCATTTACTGCTAAATTTACTCGAGAATGTTCATGGTATGGAGGAGGAATTACCAAAGTTGGCGTGGGTGATGGGATTGGTATTGCTATTGATGGTGATAATGTTGATGACGTTTGGTTACCCTCAACATTTGGCGTTTGCATAAGTATAAAATGACGCTTCTATTAAAGTTGATACGCTACTTTCCATTTCGTAATGTATCTGGTATATTTATACGTTCATGTCGTTTTGTTTGTAACATCCTATTGTTCCTTTGACATCCTTTTTCGTCAATTAGCTTAGTCGCTGCAATTACACATCTATTCTTCATGAACTAATATGGAATTCCCGCTAGATTTTGTGTCACAGGTGGTAGAATAGTCTGCTTATCTTCCCGGTAAATATGATGTATGACTAAACAGTGAAAAGTCGAAAACAGCTATATTTGTACGTTATCAACTAATTTTCATAATGCAGTGATTGTTGGACTGGTTGGTCATGGAGGCGCAGATCTATTAAAAATCAAAAATAATGCCATAATCGGAAAATGGAAGCTGGTTGTGGAATTGCTATTTTTATCATTTGTAATCAAGTATCTTTGTTTCGATTCCGGGTATGGTTGCGACTCCTTAATATCTATTCATTTGTGTAATTACACGTCGATGATCAGTAGAGTGTAGATTTGTATAATTAATGTAGCATATGCATCGACAAGCTTTACGAATACGGCATACGAGTGTCTCTACGTATATATAGTACGCATTGCTATGAAACGTTCAAAGCGGGATCGATTCAATTCGGTTCTGTAAATATACACTTTTCGATTATCACTTCTACTACCCCATATAACGTGTATAAACAAATTGAAGTGAACCCAATTATTTTATTCTTTATAGTAAACTATAGCTAAAGATGTAGCAACAATGCTTTCAGTGTGCAATTATTACCAGTATTGTACCCTTTGATGCATGCGATCTATCGAACGATATACTGCATCATACGACTGTGGTTGTTTGATCATACAAGGTTTACCTGATAGGGTAAAGCTAAGCCTTAGGGGAGTTAAATGGTACATACGACTGTGAGACATACAAGAACATAGGATCGGTATGTTAGATTAGCACACTAAAACTGATAGCCGCTGACATATTGAAACGCGGAGGTGGGGTTGGTAAATTAACAAAGTATACAGGACCAGCCATCGGAGAAAATGTTTGACGCAATGGGTCAAATCTCGGAACGGGTCATAGCATCACTTGCATTACTATTAATATTGTAAAACGTAGAATTTTCTATGTAGATAATGTATACTAATACATAGACTTTTGTTACGCAAACGGTACGTGCATAAACAACATTATTATTGTTATGTAACGTACGGAAAAGGCGTAGAATAAACCGTGATTCATGATGACTAAGTATGTGTAGCCAATTTTAGAGACTTTTGTCCAGTGATCGTATATTAAATCTGTGTTTTCAATTGTGAAAACTTACAATTGTAAATATCACGGTAAAGTCACGATGCCTATGATGTCTCGAGGCGTTGGCTCACCTTGGAGGCAAAATTCCATTTTCAATTAGTAAAACATATAAAAATCTAAAATTTCGAACTTCTGTATTAGCGTTATTTACTAAGCAAACAACCAGAATTTTTGTACTGTTATGAAGCTAATTGACTGTAGTTTTCGAATAAAATACTGCCAAATTTACACAACGTATCTGTGATTTGCTGAAGTGACAACACACATACATTTTCATATGATTTACATACGTGTAACATATAGTAATACAGAATGTTCGGATTTATAAGGTTGATTTATTCAAGTCTTTGAAATCATAGAATGTTTAGGAACTGAAAACGGCACATGTTTAGGCGAGCTCAGTGGTATCGTTATGCTTCCCAGAAATGTGTCAATAGATCTTGCTTTTGCAGTATAATATACTCCGATTTACTAGTAGCGACAAACATGTATCAAAATGAGGACTAAAGAGACTTTCTTGCAATCAATCATGGTTCGAGAAAAGAAACCTTTACTTAAACTAATGTTAATTATTAAGTATTAGTATATGGTCAAGACGTTGAAAAGTAAGTTGGTTTGGTTAATAAACTCTGTCCTATAAAAAATTCCGAGATTAGTTAAAAGGCTTGTAAAGCATTTATTAAGTGGAACGACAATAGATTTCCAGTTTAGTAATACTTCCTACCCTCTCATGGTAATTGAAACTATAATTTTCGATCAGCCAAGTGATCGAATTAATAACTCGCAACTAAAAAACCGATTCGTTAGAAAGGATGTTTGACTTGGCAAATCAATAAGTCAAACCAGTTACATCATCATATGATGAGCTTTGCTTCAGGCGAAATACTTTGACCGTAATTTTCTATTGTCAGTTTTGTATATGCCTCGTAATTCATAACTTGTCAACATTTTTGACATGACGCAGCGCGTACACTTTTCACAATTCGCGTCACATTATTCTAGAGTTCGTTTTTAAAATAATGACGGCGTTTGCTAAATAAACGCAACATTTAACAATATTATACTCGTAGAAACAAGGCATAATAATAACGGCAAAACGAATATACCCAATCGAAATTGCCACAGTTGTTGCACATCAAAAATTGAACAACCTTATTACTAGCGGACAAGCATTTGATTATACCAATTATCATCAATAACTTGTGCTACATAGGTAATACAAACCTACGAAAGATATTAACATGTTACAAAGATTATGGACTAGTATATGGATTTTAACCTGGTAGGCCTTTCTCATGGAAGAGTAATAGCAGATAGGAATAACGACTTTCTCTCTTTTAAACAAAGAAATATGATAAGCGAAAATGGGGGGAAACGCTTATCGCATGAGTCATTGCCTGACACATTTACAGTTATTAAGAAGCATTAGCGTAAATTCGATGCAGATGTTATTACTTTATGTTATTTACGAGCTTTGTTAGTGTTCAACGTCACATGATACCATCGTTTACAGTTTTGAGGTAACCGAAATAAGTTTAGTTGTACTGTGCTTGCATGCATGATAAGGGCCCCAAAAAGTTTTTTTCAAAGCATGGCCGCCCTCTTGCTTGGCTTGTGAAATGATGTGTGAAGGCTTTCTTCAAGTGTATACACTTTATGAAATAGTGAGATCGTCGAAGAGGACTAATATTCGATAACGATTACTTTGTTATCTGAGTCTCTACCGTAATTTGATATTGAGTGTATTTGTACTGTACCCATGTTCATCTGTACTACACCAACAAACTTAGATGGATCCGGTGGTTACACAGCTGTCTTATTAACACTTTGAAGACAATTGTTGATTCTGGAGGGATTATATTACATTTCTCTCTTCCTTGTATGAGTTATCCAGCTGCTACAGCTTGTAATATATTGTCAATATAATATCGTAGTATATCATGTCATCACCAACGCCGACATCCCAGGGCAAAAAGCTAAAGCGCTCGAAAACGGGCGCGGCAAGTGTCAAATTGCCAGATCCTCAGCAAATGAAGATGCGGCCATTGACTATAGAAGAGAAACGGCAAAAAGAAGCACTTGCTGACAGTACTGCTGCATTAGAAGTAAGAAGAATCGAAAAGATGCCTTTTGTTGCTTACTTGGGTTGGAAACATAAATACTTACCTTGCATATCTCACAATAATTATCAATATCTGCTGTTAATAAAGGCTCAGCAGTGTCAACCAGATGTAAACACAAGACCAGACATCTTCCAGACTTCGTCATTTTTGGCGGATGATAAAATTGTGCATGTGAGATATCCACCAAGGAACAAGACTAAAAACGAGGCCCGCGACGAGGCCTATAATGCACTTAATGGAATTAGAGAGGTAGCCTGAATTATTTCGTCCGATCGTAAAAATATGCTACGTGATAAAGACGGGCGACTTATACTTTAGTGTATAATTTTATTCTGCTTTAACAGTGCAATATTACTGTCTAACGTTTTGGTGGATATGTTGTTAATATTTACATTTCTTACTCTATTTTGGTTCCCAATTCCGCGGTCTACGATCACTTCTCATTTTTCACCTACGTCCGTTAACAGAAACAACTAGGTCCGGCAGACTTACAAACACTCGAAAACTTTGCTAATAATATTGCCGAACGAAAACCAACAAATCTAGGCAGATTACAAACAGATTTCAAGTTCCCCGCACGTGCAGGCACGCCGCCCACTACTCATGATTCCTTCACAAGGACAGAGCAAATCAATGACGAACGAGAAAAAAAAGACCGTGATTATGACGATTATGAGAAGAAGAAAGCGCGGAGAAAGAGTCAGCTGAATGCCTTTGCACCTGAATTTACTCCAACATTTGCTGCTACCGTAGCGCCAATGGCGGATGTGAGACCGGAAAGTCCACGGAAAGTGAAAGGGAAAGATAGAGTGAGTATCAGATCAGACTGTTGTATTCATTCGGTGACGCTTGGGTAATACTATACAAATGACATAACACGGTTTTACTATTCTTTAATATCTCCCTAGAATATAAACGGTGATGTTGATATTGACATAAACTCTAAGAAAAAACGTCGCAACAATCTTTCGTCTGACATGATCGGTATGGATTCTAGTACGGCTTATCCTTATGTTGGTTATGATACTACGGCGGGTACCCCTATTCCCTATTACGGCACGGCAACTCCAGTTCCAATGTCATTTGTAGACACAAAGTCTGAAGACATGAACCGTTTTGGAAATGACATACTTGCTCGCTTGGAGAGCTTCCAGAAACAACTAGACAAGATTGTATCAGGAATCAATGCCAATCAAGTAGGCGGAAATAGTTTAGATGTTGGGAATATTCAAGAGAAAATGACAGAGTTGGTTGGTCGCGTTAGAAGCGAGATTGAAAAAATTGTCAAAGATGCACTAGAGCAACCCATGACTCTTTCTGAAAATATCGAAAAGATTGTCGAGAACGCACTATCAAGTCTTCGACAGCCAGTTGTTGATTCTGGAAGCAATATCGAAAAGATCATAGAAAATGCATTGTCAAAACAACCTCGACAGACTGTCGTTGATTCTGGAATAAACACTGAGGAAATTATCGAGAAAACGTTGTCGCGAATTAGACATCTTGACTCTGTAGAATCAGTCAATACAACTGCACTAAAGCAAAATGACGAAAAACTGGAAGCACTATACGAACAGCTCTTGAATGAGATAAGAAACAGTTGTCAAGAGATTCGCACTAATCACCAAGATATCGTATCACGCGCAGAAGCGTTACATAATCGACAAGCACAGTTTCAAAATGAAATTTCCAAAACTGGCCAGCTGCAAAACCGTCAGTCAGAACTCTATACACTGCAAGAGGCACTATGTAAAAATTACTCACAGCTTGTAAACACTGTTCCTGAAAGCATCAAAGAACTTCAGGTTCGTCAGAATGAACTGCAATCAGAACAGGCCCAGCTCCTTAGTAAAATGCATAATGACTTTAACCATCAATCAAGATTACGTGATACTGAGGAAAAACTTGGGAAATTACACATGCGGAAAGTTGAACTAGAGAGCGATAATGAAAAACTGCGGTTTAAGAACGTTGAACTTGGAAACCAGAATGCAAAACTTAGTAACGAGCTTAGCATCTACAAACGCGATAATACCCGTAACGATAGTCTCCAGACTGATCTCGTACAAGCACGCACTCAAATACAAAGCTACGAGAGTCAAATTAAACAATTCAACACTCAGATTCAAACGTATAAAGATCAAAATCGCTCTCAACGTGAACGGATTGATGAGCTCACCGAGAAAGAAAGGAAGTGGCGCGAACAGCAACTGCAGTGGCAAGAAGAGAAGACCGAATACGAGAAAAACAATAGCGAACTCGACCATAAGTGTCGTCAGCTCGACTTGGATATAAACAGATCGCGTGAACGCGAACGTCAATTGGCCGAAGCTGAGAAAAATTGGAAGGCAAACGAAAACATCTTAAAGACCAAGCTTAAAGAAAGTGAAAATAAACTTGATGAGTTGCGCCAACACCAACGTCAATTAGAAGCTCAAGCAGCAACTGCCAAGAATCTGCAAGAAAGTCGTCAAGACCTCGAGAATGAGCTCATCCAGCAAAAGAATAAGGTTATAGACTTGCGGAAACATAATGAAACCTATCGTACCGAAGTGCAGCAACTTCGTTCAAAAGCAAAGGAGGCCGATAACGCCAAAATGGAGATTTCTCAGCTACATAAACGTGTTAAAGATTTAGAGTCATCGCGTTCTGAACTGACGCAGCTAGGTCAACGCGAAAAAGAGAGGCATGCACAAGAATTGGAAGTTCTTCGTGCCCAAACCAAAGGTTTTGAAAAAGATCATAGGGAATTGAATCAACTGCGTAGACGCAACCAGGATCTTGAAGTGCAGGTGCAAGAGATTAAAACCCTCAGACAGCATATTAAAGAAGTCGAAGGCCAGACATCCGAACTTGAGCGTGTGTGTCGTCGTATTGCTGAATTAGAAAAACAGGTCGAAGAAACCGAAACGCTTAGGCGTCGTCTACAAGAGCGAGGTTCGGAGCTTGAACAATTGCGAGCACGTATTGTCGAAATGGATGGACAAAGGCGAGATATGGAGACTGTACAACAGCGTTGTCGTTCTCTCGAAGAACAGGTGCAGACGAATTTGACCGAACTGGAGAACTTTAGAGCTCAGGTTCAAGATCTTACAAACCAAAATTCGAAAATGTTTGAAGTACAGTCGCAAGCGCAAGAATACGCATCCCAAATCCACTTAAAAGATCAAGAATTAGAAGCCACGCTTTCTGATCTCCGTCACACACAGGATCTTGTCAAAAACCTAAAAGACGACGTCGAGAGTCTAACTCAAGCTCGCGCTGAACTCTTTGAATCGCAGAAACGGGTAAGGTTTTTAGAAGAAGAACAAACAAGACTAAATGCAGAACTTGCGCGGATGCACAAAAGACACGCGTCGTCAACCGCATTGGGACCTCAGACAGCAATTAGTCAGGCGCACAGTAGACAGAGCAGTGTTAGTGTTAATGGTTGGGAGATGGTAGATGAGCACAGAATTTCTAGGGATAGTTTGATGTCAAACGACAGAGAAGGCGACACGTACCCACCGCAAGGATCTGCGTCGGGCTATAAGGTGTCTGTTTCGTTGCCTCCACCAGCGGCTTACAACAAACCACCACATGGACAACCACTACACGGTCACCCACAACCTGGACAGCAATTGCCACACGGACAAACACAACATGGGCAACAATTGTCACTCGGACATTCACAACCTGGACAACAACCGCCACACGCGCATCTACAACATGGGCAACCACCACACGGATTGCCTCCCACACAATCATCCCATCCCACACCATTCCCCACACAACCACCTCACATCCAACCTCCTCACTCTCATGTTCAACCTCCTCACCCCCATGTTCAACCCCCTCACATCCAACCCTCTCACATCCAATCCTCTCACATCCAACCCTCTCACATCCAACCCTCTCACGTCCAACCCTCTCATATTCAACCACCTCATATTCAACCACCTCATATTCAACCACCTCATACGCAACCACCTAATATGCAACCATCTCCAATGCCTCTATCTATGCCACAAAATCAACCAAATGGAATGTCCTCAATAGTGCAATCTCCTCCATCAGGTTACACGCCACATCCAACTCAGGTACCTCCGCCACAGTCTGTTGCTGTACAAGGAAGCCAAGTGATACCCCAACAGTCAACCTATGATCAACCACATCTTCCGCCATCTGAGCAACCATCTCAGTCCAACGCCACCAAACCTCAAGCGAGACAACGTTCCTCCTCACCAGTCTCGCCGACACGCAAAGGCCATAGTCGTAGTTCCTCTCGCAATGTTAATAATTCCTCGTCCAGTTCGAGCAAACCGAATAAAACCAATCACAAACGTGAGGGTAGGAATCGCGGACAAAAGAAGACGGCACAATCCGAGTCGAGCAAGAACGTAAATAATGATGCGGGAAATGAAAACGGTGGGAGTAGATCTTCAACACCACATCCGGGACAGCCGTCGCTGAAAGGAGGAAGAAGTAATAACAACGAAGATAACGCTGTGGGCACGAAATGGAAAGATAATAAGGAGCCATTAGCTAGCAACAGCTGGTGGTAAGAATTGACGGAAGAGAGAGTGGCCAAGAGATGTGAGATATCAGGTTTAAATTATGACATAGTCAGCAAAGTGTGGTGATGAATACTCAATTTCCTTTTTGTAATTATTCACTTGTCAGAAATTTTAGAGGAAATCTTACAAAACGAATTGTTTTGTAGAGGAGTCTATATTTCCTATTTGTTTTTTATCTTTATGTACATTTATAATAGTATTTATATTTGCTTATAGGCAATTTGTCAAGATGGGAATATCTAGTATAGCCATTACATCAATTTATGATTAAGTTAAAAACTGTTCTTATGAAGATACTCTTTTTGGATCTTGAGCGACTTTGCCCTGTTGAAATAAATTGTTTTAATGATTTGCAGAGTGTAATTAAATCTGGAATGCTGTGAAACTCGATATCACGGTTTTTCCCGCACTAAACTATATTGATATTAATATTGTCTGGACATTCACTTGGCTGGGTGATCAAAGTAAGAAATTAAATGAACGACATTAAACTTGTCGATCAACCTTTTTTGTGTGTAAACAAACCGTTTTAGGCAAGTTGATCAAGTTTAGATGACTGTGTTACGTGCTACTATTACATGCAAAAACTGACACTCGACTCAAAACTGTCAACTATTTTTAGAGCTTTTAAATAAAACAAATATGTGATAAAAAAAAAACAAAGCAGACCTAAAATATCGTGGAGTTGTAATAGTAAGCAGTTTAGATCCAATATTTGCAACCGCAGAGGAGATCCGCGAAACCTCTGTGTATTAACAATAATAAGGATAAGCTTACGGCCGCGTTTTGAGACCTTTGTGGTGTTTGTCAAAGATGTCATAGACAATATTTCTGTTATATTGTATGTATTAATATAAACTCGAGGTGAGCACATAGGATAATATTTTCGTTCAACAAAACCAATAACAATCACTAATATTACTTATGTCCTAGTTTAAAATTCAACCTTATTCGGACATTTAACATGTGCTAAAAATGGTTAACGTGGCTAGAAGATTAACAACAAAGGCTTTGCTTTAATGGATAACTGTGGCCCACGCATAACTTCATGGACTTTTTTTGAGCCATATCATAGCAGATGTAACTAATATTTAATTAATTAAAATAAGTAACATGAACGTTTAAATTTATAGCATGCTATCTCTATATAAATATATATGAATATGAAATTAATTTACATTAAATCTACCATGGGAACCCAAAAAATTATAGAAAGAACAGGGTAAAAAATTGCTCCATATGTTTTTAAAATCAATGATACCAAATTCTTGAGGGATATCTAGATAAGAAAGAATTACGAAATTTACCAAGAAGAACGAAAAATACAAAGCAATAAGCGAACATTAATGCCAACTTATGATGAACCAGAAAACTAGAAGCAAAAGTCTAAGAACCTTTAGTTGAGAAAGCAAATAATTCTCGCTCTCTCATTTCAATAACATGTCAAAAACTAGGCATTCTTTTTTAATTTATGTATGCATTAGTGAAAGTTCTGCAACATGGGTATCATTAATCCATCTTTTTTAACTCGAATGCTAAGATTGTCACGTCTTGCACCATTAACGCGCCAATTCGTTCAAAGACACCAACTTCTGCTGCACCCTGGAGAAATTGAGTCTTCCAGTAATATTTGTTTGCACGTACATCCCCACCTCGTATCCTTTGAGGTAATCGGCACCGAAGCAATCATTTCAGATGTATTTTGTATATATCTTGTGGCATGCGAATTTTCATTTTCTTTATTCCATGAAAACAAATAGAACAATGATGGCTTATTACCGAACGGCGGTAAGTCATCAAACGCTATCTATTTGTCCCTTCACACTGTAACATGCTGAAAGCTTAAGTCTCTTTTGAGTGTTTGAGGATATAGTGAATGTCTCTTCATATTAAACCGTCTTTTGAGATCATTCAATTTTCCATTCATCTCACTGAGCACACCGACTATTTTCTCTGTGTCGTCTCGCCTTGGAGGGAAGAGAAGAAAAGTTGTCGCAACATTTTCAGACACTACTGGTTGTGCCGTTAATAAAGACGTTTAGCGTGTCATGAAAAAAATAGAATAAAATGAAAGCTCTTCGAACGCATGCAATATAAATTGTTTGGTTTTGCGAGTTTTTTTTTTTATATATATATATTTTGATGTAAACATTTACGGTTGTTTTTAAAGTTCGAACCTTTGTTTTCTCAACCCTAGCTTTTTGCTGTCGATCAAGTTTGAATACACAGTGTAAGATCAAGTGGCCTGTCAATAGCCCAGCCTTAAATCCTAGAAAATTTATGACAATTAGCCAAAACAATGTAGGAAAACTATGCCCAAACATTGTGGGGAGTTAAGAGTCGAAGAATGAAATTCTATTTCTGATAAAATGTTGTCAACCTAGTGGAATAAAATAAAAACGCAAGCTAATTATGGGAATATTTGAGGGGACTCTGTTAAATTTATGGCAATAAGACCTTTGTTCATAAGCTTTTAAATAAAGTATACAGCTCATTTATTACTATAACCATTAAGCAGCTTTAGAGGTCCACCTTAGTTGCGTCTAATAAAGGACACGAAATCATTACTTTAACCATTGTAGCACAACCATCAATACCGTATTTCCTTGACTAAAGTACCCCCCCCGGAGCAAAGTACCCTTCAGCAATTTTGAGGCCTAATTTTGTAAAAGACCCTTTCCCATCATACTTTTTTTCCCCCTCAAAATGCCTCGATCGAAAAAAAACCCTAGAAGTTCTTGGTTGCCAGTCCACAGAGAACGACTCCGATACAGAAGATGAAAATTCGAATACAAACACCGAAAAAATTTCCCTGATATTTCTCAAACAACAAGAAAACATCGAACTTAAAACAGAGTATTTGACAGCCATCCGGCGTATTATCAATCAAATTGAATTACATCGTTTGTCTTCACTTAAACAACAGTCTGTTACACATTTTTTATGTTAAATTTTACCCTCTGAATTGTAAACAGTTCAATTAAGAATCTGGGGTATTTTTTGGACGAATCTGAGTCTTATATATAAGAGCATTCCGCTTTGTAGGAAATAAATTCTGTGTCACATTAAGTACTAATTCGACCTTTACGTTAATTCGACCGATCGAATTATTGGTAGTTGACTGTATGCCAATATCCGAATTCCCCAAGGAAATAAGCAACGATATATTAAGTTGATGTACCACTTTGTGTCTTCCAACTTTAAATTGCCTCACCCAATACAAAACCCGCACAGTTTGCACATCATGCATCACCCTTACGACTATTTCGTGTTTGATTTGGTTCAGACTGAGTATGGACGAGACATCTATCAATAAACAGGAGAGGATTGATGTGTCCAGATTATTATGTCCAAAAGCGATGAACTGATATTTTTTTATTATGTGAACTATGTTAACTAAATACATCTCATCTTTCTTTGCATTATATGTAGGTTGTATCTTCTGGTCGTTTACACCGACCGTTGATCACTGCAGTTACATCATTCCCTTTGGACTTTGTTGCCAAACAACTGGCTGAACTCCCACTTGTGCTGCTTGCACTTTTGTTCTATACAATATTAGTATACTGGATTGTGGATGACTTTTGTAGATTCGTTGCACATGTGGTAAGTCTATAAACGTTGGATAGATGGTTAATTGAGCACTAACTGGCATGTATTGCCTCCCTTCAAATGATAACTGTCCTAGCTGCACAGGACTTTGGATACTTCTTCGGTGCAATACTAATGGACGTATGAGTATGTATTCGTTCGTTTACAATTCTAGTCTTTTTGACGTGTCTTCACATTGGTCATTCAGGCCAACAATATAATCTTGCTTTTTTTACAGCTGCGAGTACAGTATTTATGTTGTTGGCCGGATTTTATGCAACATTCCATTTTGGATAGAATGGTCATCATATCTCTCATTCTCACGTTATTCACTCCGCTTGCTCATGCAAAACCAGTTGCTCGTGCTGGATCGTTCCGGTTAGAATGTATTAGTGGGATTCGCAGTGAACTTGCGGTCTCAATTGCATGCAATCGCGATAACATGACTGATTGTCGTTGTTTGAATGCACGTTGAGTAATAATTGAAACTTGTTATATATATAATCTATTAGTTGTTAGGTTTTTATTACAATCAACAAGAAAAAAGACGAGCTTTTGTTCAAAAATATTTTTCTAGATGAGCAGTAAAGTAGACATAGCGTTTAGTTCGTCTCTACAAACTTTTTTGAGAGAAAATGAACATTCTCTCCATGCACATATAATTTACAGTAGCAGACATAAATAAATAAACATCGGCTTTAGAGAGGAGGGCTATCATGAATCGTGAATCATGATGTAGTGATATAAAACTGGCATTGAAAAAGCGGCATACACACTTCCTACAGTGCATATATTAGCGCGTTGTGAAAATCATTTTACATTTTGCATGACGTATACAATGTAATACAATTAAGTGTTCGCTTGAAAAAATTTTTAATTCCAACTATGTCGTTAACGTCAGGG
Source organism: Paraglomus brasilianum (assembly GCA_910592345.1). Classification (NCBI taxonomy): domain Eukaryota; kingdom Fungi; phylum Glomeromycota; class Glomeromycetes; order Paraglomerales; family Paraglomeraceae; genus Paraglomus; species Paraglomus brasilianum. The sequence goes on from CAJVPI010000583.1 coordinate 25,537, forward strand.
TTTGTTAATAACTCAGCAATTGAAGACTTGATTCAATCCTCAAAAGCACTTCAATGGATTCCTCGCATGGAAATTGGCAGAATAAGGTCAAGCCAAGTTGATGCCGTCTACTTCGCTAAGAGCAAGCGAGTACCACATGAGGAACTAATGGTACACCTTGGAAGTAGCGAAGAATGTACCCCAACACTTGTTAGTGAGTTTGTCAGAATATACTCACTTCCAACACACGAGTACAACGATAATGTCAGTCAATTTAGACGATATGAACAATGGCTTGAGCATCGCAACAAATTCATAAAAGGGTTTACTAAATATAATGATAAATATTACATGGTGGCTCGCAGATTCTTTTACCATTTTTATTCTCGATATGGATTCTGCACTGCATGTGGAATACTCCGATGTAGTCCTGTGTGGTGCATTTGTGGACATAAACAATTATCCAATGGATGGACTAGCAA
>CAJVPI010000584.1:0-25940 GCA_910592345.1 Paraglomus brasilianum
TTAGTGAGGTAATTTTACTATATTAATATGTGAAAATGATTTGAAAAAATAGTTTGGGTTAACGGGATTCACCGTGTATACGGGACTCAGCATTTGTGTGTGCACTTATTATTATTATTTATATAGAAAACCAGACATTGTTACACTTTAATAACTACTTTCTCTTTATTATCGAAATTAATTTGGTGCAGTAAATTTGATACTCCGGAATAAGGTTGAATAATTCTCAAGCACACTATTGTGCATTTATTTTTTTATCTCCTGTTCTAAATTTTCGAGCAATTATACTATTTTAACATTGCGCTATTGCTGTATTTATTGAAATCGCAACGATTTAATTGGCTGACTTTTTGAAATTTCACGTGTGCAGGGTGCACTTATGGAGGTACCACCGTAAGTGGATTGATGATTAATCACCTGCGTAATACCGTGGAATGGCCTAAGGTCTTAGTTCTTACAGATATTCTTCAATCGGAAGATTCGAGCAGGTGTTGGATCTGCTTTTATATTTATTCGCATCTCCAGAATTCTTGTCTGCATTCTAGTCATGAAGTGGCTATCGCGTCTATCAAGGCCTTATTGGCTGACTCTCATGGGGCCATCTGGAAAAAAATTGGTTTGGGTACGAAAACAATGTCAGGAAGCCCGCATCATCCGGCTGGTGCTGAAATGTTTCGAACCGAGCTCGAATGCTGCTACAGCATCGATCAAACTCATTACTAATTTCATAAACATTAGTCTCAAGATTTACTTTTTAATAAATAATGTATCATATTTTCTTACATAGTCAAATGATCGCTAACAGTCAACGTGCACGAATTTATTCGGCATCTTGTTAACTCGATCATATTGACATACATGGAAGCACATTGCATAATTCGAACCTTTGAATAAAACTCGTATAATAATAACTGTAAATAGCCCCCGTGAATTACAAATTTATTCAAAAAGAGTTTGAGTGTCTAAATTATAAGAAAGGACGGTGTTAACATTGTAAATTGACTTCATTTGTATCAACATGTAACCATACCTGCAGCTGAATCCATATCATAGCTATTTCTTGGTTTAGGCAGATTTCCAGTAGGCAAGAGCGTACTAGAATATTTACTCTCCTTTTCGAGACGTGATAAAGGTTTTACATTATTATGATAAGTAGTATTCCACACATTACCATCCTCTTTAATAAGCTCGTGAATATCCATCCGAAGTGCATATGCATCTGGACGCTTATCAGGATCAGCATTACAACACCACTCGGCAAGTTGCTTGTATTCCTCTGGTGCTGAATCAGGCATCGGTGGTCGTAGTCCGCCCATAATGTCGCATACTAAACCTCTATCGAACTGCCTATCTCTAAAAGGTGGTTCACCAGTGGCCATCAAATGCATAATAATACCAAAAGAATACACGTCTGATTCTTGAGTAAATTTGCGAGTATGGAAGACTTCCGGTGCAATAAAGGGTAAAACGCCTCGAATGGTTGAATCTGACTCGCGTGAATTCACTGATCGTGAGAGACCAAGATCGCATATGAATGGTATACTATCATGTGAAACAATGTTTCCGCCATGAAGATCACAATGCACTAATCCTGCACCATGAATACTAATCAGACATAATATAATATACCTGATTTATCACTCCATGTCAAGTTGTTAATATTTTTATCCAAATAAGACAAAAGACTACCATTGTTAGCATATTGCATAACAATCATGTACTCTTTTGTTTCTGGGTCTTGTGTCACTCCATAAACTTTAAGGAATGGACCATCATCTTCACGTGCACACTTGGCATGATTTCTGATCTATTAGATAAAATAAATAGTGTCAAATTAAAGATCACTTTAATTAGTACTACCAATCATTGCTTACCTCGGAAATAAATAATTCCGGCATTTCATCAAAACTCTTAATATTAAACCGTTTGAGTACAACAGTTTCTTTTCCATGTGTATACACATTTCCTTTATATTTGGCAGTATAAACTGTTCCATAGCCACCAGATCCGATATCTTTGAGTTCGTAAAAGTCGCTATATTGCATGTACTCTACCCATTCATTCTTTTGTATAAATTCGTCCAATAGTGCATGTACGTTGTGGTAGAAAACTAAATAATATTCCCGAGTAGATGGCTCCTGAGTGATCCCAATTATCCAGATATTCTCGGGCGTTAATATTTCGGGGTATTCCTTGGTTAGCTGTTTGAGTAAACAAATACAACGTTATAACATTGGTCGATTTAAACGTGCGATACACACGTTAATAATACTGTTTACATTTTACACGTGAAATAATTTACCTGATGAAAATCAAGCGACTGAGTATTAGTATCACCTATTACTATCTGCTTGAGTGTCACTCGTGTTGATTCATTTATTGTCGCTATATGTGTGCATCCATGGCGTAACGAGGTCATGTCTCGTACATTCATCAATAGAGAATACTCTATCCATTGTATATATGCATCGTATTCACTATTCATATTACTCCACGACTCCATAATAAATGAATCCAATGACTTGTTTCCCGTAGTCCAATCGACAGGTCTTGGTGCTTTACACCAATAACAGAATGCATTTATCTTAGGTGTTAAGTACCGTGTACATGCCAAACATAATCCATCCTCACGTTTCATTAGACAATACTTTCGTTTACGTATATCATATGTGAATCCGATGGTAACCCAAACATCCGTATCTGGATGCTCATCACATAACTAGTGGAAACGATGCACAATAATAAGTCAATAATTATTTAAACTATTCAATAAACATGACGCATAAGTAAATGGTTTACCTCAGCATAATATAAATCATGCGTCTCGTCTGTTATCTCAAGTGGAATCAATTTAACAAATGCACGATAAGGAGTAGGTAGACCACGTAAGTATACCCCATATTCCCCATAATCAATACAATCAAATGAAATCCATTCCAAATAGGCATGATTTGGTGAGTTTGTTTGTAATTGAGAATTCTTAATAAACTCATCGAGTTGCTTATTGTTGCTAGTCCATCCATAACACTAATACCGATCCGTGTGTAACATTTTACTTTTTTCTCATCACGCCGCTAATTTAGTAACTCGAAACGGTTACCAAAGTTTATTGTTGCTATTACATAAATATGAGACGGTTCTCTACCTGGCTTCCGTCATTGGAGGAATTAAAGAGAAACAATGTAATAAGTGGATGTAACATTACAAGTTCTTTAAAGTTCTTTATTCTTTTTATTGGTAAATCACATTAATTCCCTACATTATAATTATGATTACGCGATTCTACGTTAGTGTGACAACCGCTAAAAAGTAACACAGTAAGTATTAGAAATAAGCAGCAACTAAATGTGCTCCTAACACTTCTTGAGACTGACCGACGGAGACTAGTACTTTACGCTTCTCGCACATCACGTGTACGGTTTGATTCTTTTAACATGTCTTCGAATTCCACGGCAGCGGTAAAGGCTCTAGATGGCAATCAATTTATCCCTTTAATTATCATTGGCGGAGTTGCGGTTGGGGAGCATGATATTGAATGCTATTTTTGAAGAGAGTAGTAAGCAAATCCCAAATCACGATTTGATCGTGAGGTTGTTTTAAGATGGTAAGGAATGGCATGTGGTTTGATAGTCCTAATTTTTAGAGCTTGGCAATTTTCTTAACTTGATTCCACAGCGACCAGTGACCTTCGCTCGATCGCTTGGCACTTAAATACAAATAACCAATCTCCCTGGCGCCGCTACAAAATCCGGCTCCGACTAGATAAAGTCAGTCCATACGTGGCATTACGTTCATATATTCATCACGCAGTTGCGCCGTATTTTAACGCGCAAGTGAGGTAATGCCGAGACAATATGAAACAAATTAAACAGGATGACTTAAAGAAGAAGATTGCCGAATTGGTTGGCATTGTTCCATTTACAACATAATATAGATCGTTTTAATATTAATCTAGTCATACAAGGTAAGAAAAAAGTATAGCTATATAGCATAACCCTTCTTTTGCTTAACATTCCTAGTAACCATTTGTAGCCCAATTACTTGCCTTTTTATAACTATCCAATATCCTTTCGCGAATAATTTATACACCTGCTGGCGCTTTGACAATAAGATGTCGTACTATCTCTTTTTATATCAGGAAAAACAAATAGCCTAAAAAAATACGCAGTCTTGTGATTTAAAGCCACATTAGCCACAAGCTAAGACTACCTATATTATTGGACGTTAAACTTAATAAAAAAGCTAACAAAAAATAGTACGCTCGGTTCCAATTCTCTTATCGAAAATTAACTTATATACGACAACTAAGCAATATAGGTTTTTTGTTCTACGCTTTCTGTTTGTCATAACAAGATGTTGTTATATCGAGACTCACTTGTAGTAAACCCGCTATAAGAAAGTCGTTAGGTCGGACAATTTCTTTTAACGAACTTTCGCGATATAAGAAAGTTCTATAATATCAAAACTTTAGTCATTTGGATAATATGAATGCCTTGCTTGGAAATAGTCATCCAGAACAGCTTGTTTTCTGCTTGAAGGTAAGACTTCCGCAACCCAAAGAGCAAGTGCTAGCTTTGGATATTTGCATGTTGATTCTCGTTTTGACAATGCATGTCAATTGTGAGCCAATCAATGTGTGCTATTTTCGAAACTGTAGATTCGCCAATATTAAACTTGTAAAATGCATATTTTGTTGTATAAACTGTTCTGTTTTTTATTAATAAATATATTTTTTTTTCTCATAAATTGTAATTCTTATTTCAAACAATTACTTACTCGGATATCACGAGACTAATAGATAAACATATTTTATCGAGATGTCATCCGTCGCTGCTGGTAGACGCTTTGAAATTTTCCTTGCGTAGCGTATCACAAATCCTGATCACCTGTAAAAATTTCAGTTCGGTCGGATATCGACACCAATATTCTGTATTTGTTTTTAAAACACATAAAATATATCAAAACAGTATATCGCTTATTCGAACATGAACATCAAAAATCCATATCTCCACGTGTTTCTAATAGATTTGTGTGATTTTTTATTATGCTCACCAGACGTGTCCCTTGGAATATGGGGTCGAATTACAAGTTATACTGTCAATAAACGCGCATGATATCAGCCTCATTATGCCATAAAAGCTTTTGCATTTTCTAGAGCGATCACACAACAAAAATTATATAAACACATTCTGATGGTTCTGAAACCCAAAAACAATTACAGAATTCGGTTAGAAAAGTATCGAAATATGAATTTTTTGATTTTTGTGGCCGAACACTTGCGCATATAAAACATTTGGTATTTGATAAATTGCTAGAGACATTCAAGCGAGCTAAATTTTACAGTTTATGATACATCATACGCAGGGAATTTTCAAAGCATTTGCTCATTCCTGTCCCTGAATTAAGTATGTACTTACTTGAACATGGCAATTCAGCGCAATCTCCTATCCTGACACTATACTAAGTATGGACTCGAATTCATTGTACTGCGTCTGCCCAGGTGACTATTATTACGTAACCAAAAAAGCATATATATTACCCAAGTTAGCATGCCACTTAGTCAATGTCATCACGTGCTGAGAGCCTAACCTATAAAGAACGATCCCAACCCATTCTCGATCCTTCAGTCGGAATTGATTACCCTCTATTCAATGTCCGGTTTCACACCACTTCCCGTAGAATGTATTCATGAAATAATATCTCATCTTTTCGATGACCCTGATGCTTTGAATAGATGTATACGTACAAATCGTCTATTTGCACGTCTTACAGCACCAATACTCTACAAGAATCCATGGCGCTTTTTTGGTGCAGACGAAGAGGAAGGAGAGATAAGAAAAGATGATGATCCACGAGGAAAGTTGCTTATAAGGACGTATATTAATTGTCTGGATAAACCGCTTCTTGAGTTTGTCATGACCCGTGCAGCTCAAACCGTAACTTGTGATAAAGCTGTTGCTGCCATAGTCTCTTCTATACCCACGCCAGTTTCCAGTTTGCTCGATTATATTGCTTATACTCGAGACATCAATTTACCCATCATTTACAGATTTATCGAGGCCGAATGTTTGGAGCTTGTTCCATTTGCTGGTATGACGAATATGATTCAAGACTCGTTTACGGAATTGTCAAAGGCGTTCGCCCAGCGCTGTTCTAATGTAGAGACATTTGTTAGTTGTTGGCATGTGAATACCGAGATATTGAAAGCAGTTATTAGCAGATTTCCCAATTTATGTCGTCTGGATTTGTTAAAATACGAGGCTACCAATGAGATATTGGACCTAATAGCTAAAAATTGTCGACGTTTGCAAGAATTCAGATCCATGGTCAAGGCGTGTTCGGCTGCATCATTATCGTCTGTAATTGAGGCACAAGAAGATGGGTATCTGAAAGAGTTTTGTATTAGAGTGACCACATCTCCTCGAGTACTGCTGACTACGCTGTCAGCTGGGGTCATTGCCAAGATAACTGATCTGAGGATTAATATAGTTTCTATACTTGATGTTATGGACGGAATGAACTTTGCCAACTTGCGGAGTCTGGATCTGAGTGAATGTTTAGGCGTAATTGACACTACTTTCGATACATTTATATTTGGACAAATGTTTTCCGAGGTCAATCTTTCCGAGACCAAAGTAACCGAGGAAGCTATCATAGCCCTTGCTAAACATTGTAACAGGAATTTGAAAAAGTTGGTAATGCTTCCATGCGGAGCAGCCGATTCGGTAGAGGAGGGTATTAGAGCTTTAGCCGAACATTGTCCTAATTTGGTCGAATTCAGGCTCGATGTTATTCGTGCCGAGTTAAGATCTATTATTGAATTGATCAAAGCGTGTAGAAATATGAGCGTTCTTGTCATTGGCGGCGTTGATATTAATTCAGAGGATGACATTCTGGATAGAGTCGTTGATGCTATTGGAACGAATCTTGGAAATACCTTGAGCGAACTGGACGTGAGAGATTGGGCAGTGAGTGACGAGACTATCGTGTCATTGGCTGGAAAATGTACCAATCTAACCAAGTTGACTTTGAAGTATTGTCGATATATCAATGATGGCAGTATTAAAGAGTTATGTAAACATTTAGCGGGGAAATTAAGATTTCTTGATATATCGAAATGTCCTGATATTACCATAGAGACTGTCGGGTATGCGACGAATACGTTGATTGGATGTCGAATTGTGCATTGTTCTGGTTGAGTATCAAGGAGGTTGACCGATCACTGCCATTGAATGGCGACCAGAGTCACGGAGACGTAAGAAAGATTGTGAGGGCGGCGAGATTGTGAAGTGACACAGTTACCCGCATTGTAATATTGACAGTGAATCTTATATTTATTTCATGTTCGAATGTATCAACGTATTGGTACCCATTTCACAAAGCTACTAGCAATCTATTTAAATAGAAACGGCCAGTTAATCAGCATGATTTCATTGTCTGGTATTCTCCAACTATCCGATTTTTGGCTTTAGACAACCTTTGTGAAATTATTACAATCTGTAAATATCAATCCGAAACGGGTGCTAATAGATACACGGGAGACGGAGAAAGCTTTATTTATTATTATGGTATTTATTCGGAAGATCATACAATTTATTCGGAAAGATCAGAGGAGACAAAGTCTTTACAAAGAAATAGTTTCTATAAACTACTTTTTTCGACCTTTTTATTTTAGCAATCGACTTATTAAGATTTTTACATGCTCTTTCCTGTAAAAATACACGATTTCTAGCAATTACATTAAAAAAAAAGTTCCGTTACATTGGACCAAATTTGGTGCAGTGATTGTTAATATTGGGACCTATATCTAATAATGATCCACTAAAATAATTAATTCAAACAGTATGCCAAGCAGGTTGATTGCTGTAACTGAATTGAAGGCGTTCTAGTTCCGTTATAATTACAACATTAAAAACGTCATGAAAAGCTGAATTAAAATTTCATATAAAAATTTATTTATAGTTAATATGTGCTGGAAGAATGAAACTATCACGTGATTGTCCGTTTTGATTGGTCAGTAGAAATTCCGGAAACTTTTGCCCGGTATACTAACCTCCAGTCAGACTCGAACAAAGAATTAGAGAAATAAGACTGCGGCGGACTATTAGTAACAGCACTCTGCCTTCTTGATAACGGTGCAATAGGCTCTTCATCACTCCTTAACGCGCTGGGCCCGACTACTCCACCAAACCCAGGTGGCGGAGAAATAGTACGTTCAGCTTGCGTACCAATCGAACCTAAGGATCCTTTCCTTGGTCGTTGTATAGGTGCTGGTCTTTGTATTGCCTTGGATGATACACTTTGTTGAATCACGTGTGAGTCATCATGGGGAGTACTCAACCGACGAGATCCAATTGGTAATGGATTAGATATTATATTAGACATCACTCCTGGACTCACTAAATTCTGTTGTGGGCGTACTTGAGTACCAAGATCGAATGTTTGTGTAGTTAATGGATTCTGAGCACCAAAAGGGATTGGGGCAAAAGGTGCGGGAGGATTAGACGCAACTGACGGCACAGCCGACGGAATCACCACTGGCTCATTCAATAATGCTAGATTGGACGATGCTACATTAGATTGCTGAATGGGAATATGAGGATTAGGAACAATGGGGTTATATCCGCGTGGATTAGGCATCGGCTGACGAAGTTGCTGGTGATGTGATTGCATTACTGGTGGGCCGTGTTGATGAGGATGCACCCCAAGACCCATCGGTGGGAGACCTGATGCAAATAATGATGGATTGGGATTTATCCCCGACATAGTGTTCGTTTGTTGTAGATTTGGGCTTACTACTTTCTTATTGTTTGTATATCCCTCATTTATTAATTCACCCGACAAAGGAATATGTCCATTTAAACCTGACGTTGGTTGAGGGCCGTAAGGCGACTGTGGTGATGTAGGACTGAAGAGGTGAGTAGGTGTGTGAGGCGTATGCGGAGTGTGCGGAGTATGTGGCGTATGCGGAGTATGTGGCGTATGAGGTGTATGCGGTGTATGCGGTGTGTGCGGAGGTATAAGAGGTGGATGATTTATGGAATGCTGTGGGATTGAATGTTGCTGAACGTGTTGTTGGTTCAATGCTTGTTGAGATTCGAATGAGGGATACCATCCAGGTATTCCACCATTCGGTATATTTGGCTTGGAAGATATATTTTGTTGAGCAGTTGTTGGTGTTATTGATGGTTGACCTATGGGAGGAGGAATAGGTCGCTGTTTACGATCAAACTGTTGCGACTGTATCGTCGTTTGTTGTGGTAAAGTTCTTGCAGGTGGTAAAGAGACAGCACGCTGTCTCTCTTCTCTCTCCTTTCGTTCTCTCTCTTCCTGTTCTCGCTTCTCTCGTTCCTCTAACTCTTTACGCATCCGCGCATCTCGCTCTTTACGCTCTTTCTCCTCCTTTTCTTTCTCTGCTTTTAACTTTCGTTCCCTTTCCTCCTCCTCCCGCCTATTGCGCTCTCTTTCCTCTTGCTCTTTCCGAGCTCTTTCTTCACGTTCTTTTCGTTCACGTTCTTCACGCTCTTTACGCTCCTTCGCTTCCTGTTCTTTACGGCGACGTTCCTCCCGCTCCTTTTCTTCTCTTGCTTTCCGCCTCCTTTCTTCTTCTTTTCGTAGTCGCTCCTCTTCTCGGGCTCTGCGTTCAGCTTCTTTGCGTTGACGTTCATCCTCACGTCTTTTACGTTCCTCCTCAGCTTTACGCTCACGTTCTGCACGCTGAGCAGCTTCCTCTGCGGCTCGTTCCTGTTCCTTTCGTTGACGTTCTTCTATCTTTTGCATTTTCATAGCTCTGCGGTTTTTCGATGTCAATTATTTGAGTAACGATCAAGTAGTAAGTTGATATAAGATACTTTTTTCACATACCTTTTTTTATCCTTCTTCCTCTCTTTTTCTTTTAGTTTCTTAAGTTCACGTTCTTCCTTTAGGCGATTTTCTTCTTCTAGTTCTTCCAAGAACCTTTTCTGTCGTTCTTGAGCCACCTAATATTTGATGATGAGAACAATAAAATTATATCTGTTAATAACATTTACAATAACCATGAGATGAAATACTATTGGAAATTGATAATAAAATCATTCCCGTATGCTGCATGATGGATTCATATTTTCATATTCCAATATATGACAAACCTTTTCTTTGTAAGCAGCTAAAACGCGTTGTCCAAACATTTCGGCCGCAAAGACTTGAAACATTTTTTTACTCTGTTCCATACGTTGTTGTTCAGTCGCTACCTCCTACAGACCCAAATACAGCGGTTATTATAACAGTCGTGAAACTTTTATCTACAATCTTCAAAATTGGACCTACAATACGACTAAATTCAGGTATCCCGATACAAGCTCCATACCTCCTCATTTTCATCATCGTCATAATCATCATAGTCATCATCATCTTCCTCGTCCTCACGCTGCTGGTCCTCCTCCTCGCGCTGCGTACGATGTTCAGCCAGGCGTTCCATCATTTCCAGAAACTTCTTTCCGTCGTTCATAAGGAGATCATCAGCCACGGTCAAGATGCCTCCTAAGCCAGTGCATAGATATCAGTAACTGTTGTTTATTATCCGTGAAGGAACTAGTTACAAGTACTCTCCCGGCCTTGCTCCGCGATAATGTATTGAGCTCAGATGCATGGAGTGGCTAAGGAAAGAGAGAGAAGGGGGAGTAGAGAAGGGGAGGGGAAAATGGATTGCGTGGGAGGATATATGTAGCCACGAGAAGATCTTGACGTAAAGATTGACGGTTTAGCTTTCCTCCTTTATCTTTACAATTGTACTTGCGATTCATATTCTCGCCCTTTTCTTATATTGCTTCGGTCTCAATACATTGCCTTCCCCTTCTTCAACCCATTCCAACCGACTATTGCTACTAATTCCGTATTTTTTTTGCAGAGCAAACTTACCTTTTGCAGTTAAGCTATTTGCGAATCCAAAGATTTCTCTTCGTGTTTCACTTCCATGTGAGCTACCATCATATTCTTCTTCCTCTTCATCGCATTCCTCTTCATCGTCTTCCTCATCATCTTCATAATCACCATTTCCATTTCGATAATCCATGGTAGATGAGGGGAATTGTTGCCGTTGTTGTTGCTGTTGCTGCTGCTGCTGCTGTTGTAGGGCTTGTTGTTGTTGCTGATTAGCGCATTGTTCTAAATCTTCGCAGTATGCATCATAGAGAGCTTCAAGTTCTTCCTGTATGACGGTTCTAGATGTGTTGAGAAAGGAAATAAATTAATCGAACGTCTAACAATTGATGATGGAACCAAGTACCGTGCCAATCACTATCGGAGATTGTCTAACAGTATTTGAAACTAATATACGTTCTGGTGAATTGTTCATCCTCAAGGATCAGTGATACCCTAGGTGAAGAATTTATGACCAATGAATATACCAGTTGTCTATAGAAAGATTATAAAGCGTTTACTACGCATTGATAAGGATCCTTTTCGGCGCACGATCACGTTGAATTTGCTAAGTAAGCACTACCTTTCCGCGTTGATATTGACAATATCATTTCATAGTATGTCCATACTTAGCATCATTAAATAGAAACAAAGTGTTGTTTACAAAGAGAAAGAAAAAGATATGTACTTTTCCCGAACTAGTCTTTACGATACTTCTGCCTAATATCTTTCATCTCCCAATAGTCACTTCTGCTATTCAGGTTTCCTATCCCTATTATGCATTCCCACATAATCCCAGCCTTTTAGCTCATCGCTCGTGAAGTTCTCTGTTCGCTAAATGACATCCTTCACCTTGTTCCAAGAGATCGTCAATAATACAAACCTTTTACGCCCACACATCGTACAAGAACATGGACGCTTCTCTTTCTTCACCTTACTTAATACGGCTTCTTTTTCTACTTTAAGTAAACTCCTTCTTTCCTCTTCGCCTAGCTGTAACCAGAATTCTCTTATGCGTTGACGTTCTTCGCGATTATTGGTGTTCCAGATACCATCTTTGCGAGGTTTGTGATTATTGTTATGATGATTACTTGTAGTTATATCATTTATGCTACTATTATTCTTGTTCTTCTTCCTTTTCTTTTTTCGCTTTGAGCCAGGTTGCGGTGGTTGATAACTGTCACCGTTTATGGCAGAAGCGGAATCTCGACGAGGAAAAGGTATTTCTGGAGCTTCTGGATCATAGCCGTCATCGTCCGAAAAGTCTTCGCAATCTTCTTCTAGCTCCTCGTGGTCGTCGGCGGATAGAACAACGTTGTTGTGCTTCTCTGTCTGTTGTAGGTAAGTGTGAGAGTGATCGTTGTCTGTATGAGAGTGTTTTCTTTTTGCTTTCTTCTTTTTCTTCCGTTTTGTTGTTCCATTCAATTCCGGCTGTTGAAGTTGAATGGGTAGGAAGTCTGAATCTTTGCATGGAGGAGAGCAAGTGGGGGATAGTGGTGTTTGTTGTTCTTTGACAATGTTCCTGCATTTTGTACCTGACTTGTTGTATATTACTGCTTGTTTCGTGGATAGTTGCTGTTGTTGGAGTGTAGTTGGCGGATGGGGGAGTGAGTCGTCTGGCTGGAAGGTATGTGAACTCGCCATCATTGTTAGATTGATCTGGAGAACAGAGAGGCGTAATTGAGTTGTGATGAGAATGTCAAGTGGGCGGAGTATGCAACAGTACGAAGACGTATATCCAGCCTAAATACGTATCCGGTATATGTGTCTATGTTTGAGTTGTGTAGAAGTAGGTTGTCCAGAGTTCTACTTACCTTAAATACGAATGCTTTGTTGACTGGTTTTTTGTCAAGTGTAAGTTTTGTTGAAGAAATATATATATATATATACATACTAATACGTCATCAGAAATAAGAATGATTTGATCGATGTTTGATTCTTATGGGAAGAGTGCGTCGGAATTAACAAATAGGCCGATTGCATTATCTTATTCCTGAACGACTATTTGTTTATTGTAATAATGACAATACTTTATTTACGTCTTTATTATTGAACAAAAGGAAAGTGCCAGTTATTATTAATGGCAGTAACATTATTACTAGTAAATTTCGGTACAGTTATGGTATTAATATGGACATATTTCGACTGAATAGAGTGAGCATGGCGCGCCACAGAACCATTTCAGGGGCTCAACCCTACCAACGCCACCGTTTAAAAACCTTCAATCAACAAATTCAAATTAAAAAGTGAAACTATTACTATGGTAAGCCAACCAATTCGAGTGTCAAGTAAACATTAAAATATGCTTGCCAATTACGACAATTGCCGAACTAACAACTTCTTTATCACGACCAACTTTTAAACATCTGTCTCGAGCATTCTTATTCGTACATTCCCGCTACATACTTTCCTTACCAAATGCCTAAATTTTAATTATTTTGTTATCTGGGGAAAAAATATATTATCTAAATTAGTTGCACAGAGTTTGTTAAATAATCAAGGCAGTTCTTTAGGAAATCATTTGCGTATGTTCTTACTTTTTTTAATTATTTGCTTGCCTTTGTTCCTCTTACCTCTCTAGCATACGTTTGAAGTTAATAATAAGAAACATTGACATGGGTAGGTCTTTCTAGAGCTTCACGTGAGACATGTTTTCTGAAAGCTTATAATAATTATTATTGTTTCATATAGGAAAAAAAGTTTATTTTTCCCAATAATTTCAGGTTTTTGCTCAAACAAATTGAAATTCCAAGATAACACAAATCAGCAATGCAATAACCTGTCATTCAAGAGGAAATGAGCATTCACTTTGTCCATCATTCAGTCTTTTCATGACCTTAAAACAGTCAAAGCAGAAGTGTTGACATACACATCAAGCAGGAATGAAACCATATGCTGAAGACTAACGTTTCTGAGAACAACCCAATAACTTCTCCAAGTATTTGAAATTACACAAAGTTTTTCTTCTTAGTATGCAAAGCGCTCGTTTCACACACCACCGCTGTAATGAATGGTCGGAAAAGCATTCGTTGCTGAACACCTTTTCCCACAAAGTCCAATTACATGTGTGCAAAACGAATATGACTAATAACAGTAATGTTATGGCGTCTCATTGTTTGCTCTTGGATTACACAAGATAGTTGAAAACACAAAATTGATATCCGCTTCAGACCAAAGTTTATACAATGACCACACTTTTTGTAATAGATAAACGTCAAGAATACTTATAAAGCTATCATTCGTAGGGACGTTTCGTAATGCGAGGCCACAATCCTATACGACAAATAATGCGTCAATATCTTACTTGTTTGTTCCACTAAATAACAAGATTATCCGTTACGATGGGGAGATTTAACGCCTATCCAAAGACGATATCCGTTCAACATCTAAAATCTTATGGGCGGGCGCCGCATCGTGTTAACAATCTAATACGTGACTAGACATCGTATCCTGTACGCCGGAACAACCATACCATTAACAAAGCCTTTGTATACAGCATTGTGAGACTAAATGACTAAAATATCATTGTTTACTAACACAGACGAGGATCAATTCAGAAGAAAATATGGAGACGGCATTCACTTGACATGGTTATCCACAAGACCTCTTCGAAGAATACTTCCGTGTGATGTCAGCCTCTATACATCAAGAACGGATCAAATAAGACTCAAAAGTCGACAGCACACCTTACTAGATACATACTTTACACACACTACCGCAGTGTGAGTGATACCAACCCCTATGCGTAAGAATTTGGGGCAAATTGCTTATCAATCAAATCTCATCATTACTACGCTTGAATCGAGACGATTAGTCGCTCCGTTTCCTCTAACCAAAAAGATATATGTATTCTTCCAGGTTATGGATGCCGTATGATAGGTTAAAAGTGCTCAGCATGGATGGTGGGCATAGTTGTATATATAGTATGAAGTATCGCCAAATATTGTCATAGCAATTACATATCAGAGGATATTTGATCAGCACAAAATTCAACAATTCAGGCTATACTGCTAACCTTTTAAGGGTTACCAGCCTTACATCTTGCCACAATGATAACATGAGCTAACCAGAAGCAGCTTACAACATATGCAGATATCACATGTGAAAAAAGTATCAGGGTTCAAGATAGTGAAGCACAACCAAGTCATAGCCTACAAGTCTTAGTTTGACCCATATTAATATAGGCTTTGCACTGCATTTCACTAATTGTACCCAAAGTATCAAAAATAATTCGATTCTTGTAAGCACGGTTTTATTATTTTTATTGTAGAATGCGCTTTCTTGAATGCATTGAGAAAAAAAAAAAATACTCGGATCCAAAATTATTAATGAGTACGATATATTCCGGTGCAAATTTAAATCCCACTATCTTCTTTATTTTTAGTTTACATTTCTTCGTTGAATTGCAATAGTTTTTTTCATCCTTCAATTCGGTAACAAATAAATGTTGTTACGGTTCGTTATTGATTGTAACGTCATTGTCTTATAAGGCTCCTGTATTATTAACGTTAAACATTTAGCTAATAATTACTCCAAAAATTTAAACTTTTTTTTTTTTGCGATGTTGGTTTATTGTGTGTGATGTGATTATTATTGTAACGTCATTGATTAAGCCTGTGATCAATCCGTACATCAATATCACATTGATGCAAGCAAAACAAACGCGAAAAAACGAGGGGTACGTAGTAAAGGAGTGGAGAAACTGTTGGCTGGCTGAGGACGAATAGAAAAAGCTGAAAAATGACATCAGGAAGTGGACTAGGAAGTAAGAAAGAGTTATGGGTGTGCAACAGCCACTCAGCCAGGTAATAACTTTGTGACTCAGACGTTGGGCACATAGAGTAGACAGGGCAGCTTAATTTCAAATCATCCTTTACAAGGAATAGGAATGCATTTGACCATCCAAATATCTTTGCTACAATCAATTGAATGCTATTACTAAAATAAACTTTCAGTATGCTAAAAATCAAGATCAGTATCAAGTGAGCTTAACTACCTCTTTGAGACCGAGTAAGAGTTGCTCCTGCAGTATTAGTATTAGTATGTTCTAATTAAACATTGTTAAGAGGTTTGTTAAAATAGCAACCTGTTAACCTCAAATATGTTATCGATAGATGACTTACTTGATACAATTGCACTCTTTCCCTGCTTTCCATATGAATGGTTTGTCTCTTTGTTTGCAAACTCCAAAAAAACTCTATTTGTTTTGACCCTGCAGTAGTAAAGTGAGTTAATACAAAGAAATTATCTATAGATCTTTGACTACCAGCCTGAAACAGCAGACAGACATGCAGTCTGCAAAGTAGTTTATTGAAAAACTGTCCTGCCCATTTATGTTTATGGATGCATAACAAATGTAAAAATATTTCTTACATCGATTTCGCAATGACATATTAATATGTCAGAATTTTCATCATAGTACTGGCCAATAGTATGTTCAGACTTGTACCTTGTGTCTGTTTTTGCTCTCATTGAATGCAATTCTAACAATTTTACTGAACGCCAAGCTCCATACGTTTATATCTCTCCTCTCTGCTTACCAGCAGCGACTAGTACTAAGGGAATTTATGAATTATTTCCTACAGAACCGTTGTAGAATAAAAATTGCTGACGATCACACACGCTCGAAAACAGAGCGTTACTTGGGATTTTTGGTATGCATTCTTGTCTTTGAAATCAAAGCTTAGGCTTTGGCAAGAAAGTAGGTAGTTTTCATAGTACACGCTTAACATAATGTTATTATCATTATTATTAAGTCAATTGCATTGACAATAATCAATGGTCAAAGTTCATCGAAAATACATCGCGGTGAATGTACATTGAATGAGATGAAATTTACGATCTATTTGTGTCTATTACTATTCCCAAATATTATCGCTTGTAACTACTTCTCCGACAGTATAAGTACCCTGATCCGGTGTACCCCCTACTACTACAGGAGTACTACGGTAATTTCAGTACTCCAGAAATCACAGTACATATACAGTCGCTCCCACGCTCTAAGTCAGTGAGGTAGTAGAATGGGGGATGACTACCATGAGATTGTTAACTATTGATATTGAAGGGTTGAATCCGTTCTAATAATAGAAGCTCAGACAATAATAATTCGTTTGTCAGTATGGTATCGCTGCTGCCTTTGTTACGTTTCTGAAACACACGCTCATGCTCGTGACTAAAAAAGTTTAACCCCAGTAAACACAAATATTTACACAAAATATAATCCTCTCCCCTTCCCCCCTTTTTTTTTTTCGTTTCCCACTTATGTACTGTATACATAGCAAAAACGTCGCCGCCCACATTCCAATAATGCCTTACTGATCAATGGACGCCTCGTGCGGGTATGCACCATCCAGAGGAAGCAGCATGTTGGAGTCTCCACCTCCTTTTCCTCCTCTCTTCTTTTCTTTCTTGGGTGGAACGCTAGAGATATATGCACGACAATACTATATAGCGATATATTGATTACAATGCCCAGTAATCCATAAAGCCAACGATGTCGGATCGATGAGAAAAATAAGTCAAACAAAAAAACTATATCAGCCTCTTGCGAATACTTCATCACCTGGACTCTCTAATTTATACTCGAGTATTTGCTTGTTTATTACGAAAAAAAACGAAATGCAACAACTTCTTCATAACCCTCCTCTAAGGATGGCCCTGCCGCTATAAGAACTCATCGACCCAACTCGACGCCTACGCCGACAACGAAACTCCGGTCGAATAACGAATGGATTACGTATCGTCGAAATTTGGATGCGGCAAAAGAAGAAGAAGGCGTGACGGTTCCGTCGTACAAGGGATACTTTGAAACTGTATTCCAAAGAAGCGAAAGAGAAACGCGTAAAGAGCGTGGTCATCATCATCATCATCATCATCATCATCATCATCACCACGAAGGTGAACTGGAAGACTCGGAGCCCATCGGAAGGATCAATGTTAACAATTGGTGGCAGATGCCATTCTTGCTCAAAAGTAGCATTATATTTACATAATTCATAGGCAAATTCCTTGTCTCTTGCTTGTTATTGTTTCTGTTAAGTAAATACAGAATTTAGTCTTTCTATTGTTATTCAATTATTAAGAGTACTTTATGCGATTAGACAAAATTTAGTCTTAAAGAGTATTTTATGCGATTAAAACGATTACGATATGGACGGACGAATCCATCTCCCAATAATAAAGTGTTATTGAATGCACACAGGCTAGTCTGAGAAGACACTGCGTGAGCTTGAAGCAAGACTGTATAAACCTTTACTTGAGACAACTGCCATTGTTCAACTTGTCAAATACTGCACTATTTAAAGATAATAATATTTAATACGATACTAATTTCATCGAGTGCCCATAATAATATTGAGCTATCTCAAGTCTGTAAGATTACAGACATCTTAATTAAAACAAATAAATAAAAACCATAACTTAGTAGTAAATCATTAAAATTACACTTTATCTATTGTTAATTACATACGTCGACCTCCAACTATACACAATACACATAATCCTCATTCATCTATTTTTCTTCTTCTTGCCTTACGACACCGATCCCACTCTTCGATATCCAATCTCATCTCCACATGCTCAGCAAATCCATAAAACACTGTTGCACGTGCAACTTCCCGAAAACCAAACTTGTAAAATATGTTCAACGCAGGATATTGCCACGTAGTCACTACACATGATATCCACTTCACACCTCGCTTACACATATCTCGGGCGGCATGGTCCAACAATGCCGTCGCAATACCACGACCTCTATATTCGGAGAGTACACATAAATAAAGGACATTCGGTTCGCGGTCAATTACTGCCAATTTGGTTTCTTCCTCTCTTTCAATCACCGCCACAAATCCAACGACTCTGTTCCCAGCATCTTTGTCCATGGCTACCCAGAATCTAGATAGTGATTCCGGTCCATGCAAACCATCTCCGTCGTCATTCGTATCTGTAGATATTGCTTCTGATTGCGTAATGTTGTAATGATCGAGAATATTTACAAGATCGCTGAAAAGCACGCGGCGAGCTTCGATGATTGTGGCATGGGTTATTATTTTACGAACGTTCAGAAAGATGAATACTCCCCAGCCACAGAGTATTAGAATCACCACCGGAAGACCATTGGCCGGGTAATTCACCGTAGCGTAAGTGAGAAACGCCCATAGAAAGAGGATGTACCGATGTTGCATCGTGTAAGACACTGCATATGGGATATTGCTATTAAACGAATGAAAAGCAAGCAAGAGTGGGTGAATAAGAAATCAAAACTCGCAAAATAGATAAAGAGCAGCGTGAAGACATTCAATCCAATATTCTCTCGTTTGGTTATTGCAAAACGTAAGAACACTCACTCCATCATGCAACTGCCGTGTATCCTCTGCACAGCACCATAGTCCTTGGTTTCCAGCTCTCTGATACGAATGCTTCCAGGCAACGTACTCGAACCATACGTTCGCCTTTTGTCCTTGCTCATATTCTCTTTTACTCTCGAAATAATGTCACGGAAGATATGAACGAGCTTCCTTTCTCATGAAAACAGACAGACAGACATCCAAGGACGTCGTTGAACAGACGAAAAGTATGGGGTAAAAAGGCAGAATCATGGTAAACAAAACAACGCCAACCCCGCTGCTGCGCGAATGGATGTTAAACTCGCACATGCGAGTCAATTCATTGCACATGTTGTATTTGGAAAGTATCTGTTCCAATGTTCATCATCTGACGTAACACTAACTATAAAATGTCAAAATAATGAGTGAGCGAGTAATTATTTGTTTTATCCATTTTAATTTGAAGATGCGCCCATCAAAGATCATGTGCATGTGATTAATATTAATACTTGTTACGTAATATGGCATTTGCATATTCACCTGAAACAGAAATGAGACGAACAGGGTCGGCTTAAATGCAAATGCAAAAGATAAATCTTGAGATTAGGGTGCGAGTCGAAATCGATCCTGTGAAGTTTCATAATTGTAATGGATCTCCTGTGGTGCAGGAAGTGCAGGAGGGAGCCAGATAAGCATAGTAATTATAATAGGCAATAGAAAAGCAAATAAAATTTTATTACATACTTTCAAAATGAAGTACACTTAATATGCAACACACATAAAATTGCGATCGTACAACACGTCACAATCTAACACATGACACATTGGACATGTTACACACATCCGACATAAATTTTCCTTTTTCACTGAAATTTCACCCCAAGTTGTCTATTTGTCAGAATACTATTCTTGGCTTTTAATACACGCCTGAATTCTATTGGCATGCTTTCTATTAGATTAATATACGTTTCAGACATAATCTTTCGTCAACTGAGAAATAACCTTGACTATGTGGATATAATATAACTATGTTATATCCACTTTCTTTTATCTTATCCCATATGACCATTTCTGTATGCATACTGCATCTGCCTCCGTCCATGTAGTAGCCATAAACTATTAAATTGAACAATACTTATGACACGCAGTTCGTTGTTCTCCCAACCCGGATGCATGTATTGCCTTCTGGTATTCATACACATTTTCCTTCCTGATTGGCCCTCTCAATCTCTAGACCTTTTGAATTTAAACGAAAAGTTAGACAACGTTCTGTGCATCCAAAAAATCTGGATCACATTTGCGTTGTCATTTGCGTCATACGCTGTAATCATTCAGACGTTTTTTGGGGTCCCACTCCTAATCAAATGATGGTGACTTCACGTTTGTGTCGTCATTCAAGAAATCGTTGACGACAAAAAAATCGATCCGAAGCGCAAGGTATTACAAAAGAAAATTTTACGCATTCCATAGCCCGTACGGATATTTTCTTCTAATCAAAATAATTATTTTGACCGGGATGCCTTCATATTTGCGTTGCCGTGCAGGAGTAGTAAGTAACCTGGCTAAACTTTTTAGCCGGGAAACTTGCATATCGGTCAGAGGAAAATTAACAATACTTTTGCGAGGCAGACAAAGCTCGTATTAGTATTATTCAGGAGACGACAATTTACGTTTGTGTCGTAATTTGAGATAGCTGGGGAAAAAATTCGCGCGTCATTTGGCGGGTGACGACAAATTTGCAATTGTGTCGTTCAAATAACGACGGTGATGCAAATGCGATCTAATCTCTTGAAGTTGCCTTTTTAACTCACAGTTTCTGTTTTTCAATGTATTATAACCCGATTACCTGTGTATTGCAGTATTACATCTGGAAAATGTTGTAAATCAAGCAGAGGTTACAAATTTGTGTTGTCTTGTATGTTTGGTGAAGATGCCATTTCTATTTAATTCGAAAATATTTTCTATCGACACTTTATTGGTTATATTTATAGTATATTCTATATAATATTCAGAACAAAAAATAATTAAATGTCTAAAATACTCGAGAGTACCTCGATGCTCCTGCTTAGCTCTTATTCGTTATTCATGCCGTGCCAAACGGGCCGAGTATTATCGAATAGTTGTTCAGGCGCAGAGCGCCCTGCCTTGCAATAATTTTAGACCGATTAAGAATATATCACCATTCTCGCTAATTCCAATCTTTACCAAAAATATTGTTACTAATATTATCTTAGATAATACTCTTTATTTATAGTAATACTAACATAGCATGATCTTTATAAAGGATTTAATAAGGTCCGGTAAGTATAATTATCACAGTCGGGAGTGCTTATTCATAATAGAATCTATTAAACAATTTCCACAACAGTAAAGGACCATTAATTATAGGGACTATAATTGTACCCATAAGTGTACGCACGTGGAATTTAAAAATGTCAGCCAATTATTCGCGTAATTGCACTGTTATGAAATACAAGATATTTGCTACAATGGTATAATTAATTAAAAGTTTTAACCAGAATTAAGTCATAATTTCCCAAATCAAACAAAGAAAAACAAGTAAAAAATAATTATCGCACTAGAGCGTTGACGAGATGCCCTTCAAGGGACTATCAAAAGTAAACCATTTGTAGTTATGCATATACTAATAAAATACATAAACTGAATACGTCAATTGAGTCGAAACTACGGGGACTTACTATTACTGTTCCTCGGATCTAAAAAGACAACATATTTCAGAGCCAGTTAGCCCAGGCAAAGAGACATAAACACATATGTATCCAGAACTTGAACTTGCGCTTTAAGGAATTTGTTTTAAACTACAGTGCTAAGTGATCAAATTTAGTTTGACTTAGAATGTGACTGTTAAGAAAGAGAAAAAACTAACAATCTGTGTGACAATTTCCAATTTTCTTTGCCAGCACCCTCCCTAAGTGCACACAGATGCCGCGCCCGATGAGCGTGCACTTATATGTAATCACTGGGGTGTACAGTATTACACAGTCAATACAGGTAGTAATCTTGGGGGTACTTATTCATGATCAATATATAGGTATGGGTTATTCATGATTCTCGGTAGTATACGGCAATTACATTTCGACGAGTATCAAATTTACGGTCGGTGTTGTGGAGACTAATATCAATTTGATGCATATTTCTCCCTAATTTCTGCCAAACATTTCACACATCAGCATTGCCACTCACATAATATACGTAGCAGATGTAACAGTGATACAGGCAGTGCCAAAAAGTCGTTATTTTATAAGCTACAATCATTGAGTTCATCGATTAATATAGAAAGAGTAGGCAGTAATCATGTAGTCAAAAATAGGCGAAAGCGGCAGTTCGATTATAAGAAGCGTGACTTTCCGATAGAATTCACCACGTTCCTTAATGTCCCTTAAATGTTCATGTTATTTAACTTTAACTTTCAATTTTTAATAAATGAATAATTCGAAACACATTATTAATATTTGTTCTCTGGTAAATTATTCGATATAGTTGTGAACCACTAATCCCTACATCGATTAGGAACAGTCGCTTCTTGCCCTGTGAATATTCTCCGTGTTATTCGCTTAAGATAAACCATACATTTGATATATACAAGTATACCCCATACGCTTCCGATTTAATATCAGAAGGGAATAGTCGATTAACTCGAGGGGCGAATAACCGTCTAGTGAGTAGTAAAGCCATCAAATTATCCGCATCCATTCTTAGTGTAACAAAAGGCTTGGTTTTCAATTCCACAAAATAGTGTCACAAACGTTTGTGAGAATGATCTCTCCGAAATTGTTGCTTGAAACCTTTTTTATTCGAAACTATGTCGTTCGTTAAAGATATTCAAAATCAAGCAATTGACGACTTGATTCAATCTTCCTTAGAAAGTAAACATAAACTTAAATGGATTCCTTACTTGCAATTTACCCACATAGAGTCAAGCCAAATTGACAACATTAATTACGCAATTCACAAGCGTCCACTGAATGCGACGATGATAATGCTTTTATTATTAGGAAATGATGAAATCTGTACACCAACGTTTGTGAATGAGTTTGCCAGATTATACTCACTTCCAACACACAAGTACAATAATGATGTTAGTCAGTTCAGACGATATTCCATATGGCTTGAGGGTCGCAACAAACTAATAACGGGGTTTACCAAGTGTGGTGATAAATATTATATGGTTGCTATACGACACTTTCACCATTGTTACTCTCGATATGGATTCTGCTCTGCATGTGGAATACTCCGATGTAGTCCCGTGTGGTGCATTTGTGGACATAAACGATTATCCGATGGATGGACTAGCAACAATAAGCAACTCGATGAGTTTATTAAGAAATCTCAATTACAAACAAACTCTGCAAATGAGCACTATTTGGAGTGGATTCCACGCGATTGTATTGATGGGAGATATATTGTATACTTTGATGGCCACCTTCTTATGAACGTGTTAATTTGATCCCACTTGAAATAACAGATGAGACACATGATTTATATTTTGCCGAGGTAAACCATTTACTTATGCGTCATGTTTATTGGAATAGTCTAAATAATTGTTGACTTATTTTTATGTATTATTTCCACTAGTTATGTGATGAGTATCCAGATATTCTTACCACAGATGTTTGGGTTACCATCAGATTTACATATGATGCAAGTAAACAGAAGTACTGTCTCATAAAAGAATATGATGGGCATGCATTATGTCTGGCATGTGCAAGGCAATTAAACCCCAAGATAAATGCATTCTGTTTTCATTGTAAAGCACCACGACCACTTAATTGGATTCATTTATTATGGAGTCATGGAGTAATACAAAGAACATATATGATGCATATATACAATGGATAGAATACTCTCTATTGACAAACATACAACAGATGACATTATTACGCCATGGATGCACACTTATAGCAGATTGGAGAACAAATGAATTGACATGTGTGACACTCAAAAAGATAGTCAACAAACAAACTGATTTTCACCAGGTAAATTATGCAAATAGTATTATTAATGTGTTGTATTGCACGTTTTAAATCGACCAGTGTTGTAAGAATTGTATTTGTTTACTCAAACAGCTAACTCAGGAATACCCAGAGATATTAACACCAGATAATATTTGGATAATTGGGATCCATCTACTTGGGAATATTACTTAGTTTTCTACCATAAAATACATCAGATATTGGACACAATTATACAACATCACAGAAATATCAAATACAGGCAGTATAGTGACTTTTACGAACTAAATGAGATCGGATCTGGTGGTTATAGAACAATTTATACTGCTAAATATGGAAAGTATTCAGAAAAGCACATACCACAAACTGTTGTACTCAAAAAGTTTAAGAGTTTTGATGAAATGCCAGAATTATTTATTTCTGAGGTAAGCAATAGTTGGTAGTATTAATTAAAGTAGTATTTAATTTGACACTTTATTGGTTTTATTTATTAGTTCAGAAATCATGCCCAGTGCAGAGCACTGATTATTCTTGTTTCCTTGAAATTTATAAAGTCACACAAAACCCAGAAACAAAAGAGTACATGACCATTGTGCAATATGCTAATAATGGTAGTCTTTTGTCTTATTTGGATCAAAATATTAACAAATTGACATGGAGGATGAAATTGCTGTGTTTGCAGGAAATTGCAATGTATCTGAAAAGTATTCATTATGTGGGATTAGCACATTGTGATCTTCATGGTGGAAACATAGTTTTGTATGGTAGTAATGGTGATACAGAATTATTCATATGCGATCTTGGTCTCTCACAATCAGTGAATTCGCATGAGTCAAATCCAACCATTCAAAGTGTTTTACCCTTTATTGCACCGGAAGTCTTCCATACTTGCAAATTTACCCAGAAATCAGATCTGTATTCTTTTGGTATTATTATGCATTTGATAGCCACTGGTGAATCACCATTTAGAAATAGACAGTTTGATACAAGTTTAATATGCGAGGTTATGGATAGACTATGACCACTGATGCCTGATTCAGCACCAGAGGAATACAAGAAACTTGCCAAGCAGTGTTGTGATGCTGATCCTGATAAGTGTCCAGATGCATGTAAACTTTGGAGGACATTGACAAGCTTGTTAAATGACAATTCTGTCAGTAATGCATGGCATACTATCTATTATAATGATGTATCATGTCTCAAGAAGGAGAGTAAATATTCTAGTACATTTTTACCTACCTATACCAGCTACTGGAGATCTGCCTAAGCTGCTCTTTTTTGAATAAACTTGTAATTCTACAGTTTTATTCAATGATTTATTCCTCTTCCAATTATATGATATGTTTCTACATATGTCAAGGATTCTGAAATAAAATTGTGCATGTTCACTGTTAGCTGTCTTTGCTGGGGTAAATAATAATAACAAGAAAATATAGAGTACATTATTTATTAAAAAGTTAATAATTATCTAAAGTTTATGAAACTGGTAGTGATTTTTGATGCTAATCATTCCTGAATAAAATGCACAGCAACATTCAAGCTTGGTTCACTGGACAGTGAAGCTTCATTGTCAATTTCAGCACCAGCCAGATGATGTGTGTTTCCTGACATTGTTTTCCAAATGTTACGGCAAGCTGATCTGATGAATCAGATAAGTAAGTCACATAGTAAAATCTTCCTCCGCAGTCAAACAACCCCATGATCGACATTAAATTTAGCTCAGTAATACAAAGTTAAATTAGTA
>CAJVPI010000585.1:0-25920 GCA_910592345.1 Paraglomus brasilianum
GCAATAGTACAGTACAGCACTTATATAAGGTATGTCATATTTTATTTAGGACAGCATCATTTTTAAAAAAAAGAACAGTACAGTACAGAATTTGAAAAGGTACAGTACAGAGGTTCTATATACTCAAATAAATTGTTTCGTCATTTTATTCGGATTATCGGGGTAAATTTTGATATGTTTGTTAACACTAATTTTTTAACACTAATCTAAGAATGCTCCACATCTTTTTTTCACGAGTTAACTTTATATAGGCATACTCGCTACTTATTAGGATAACGATTTAATCATATTGGGTAATTTTTTCCTATGTATGGTCAAAAATCTTGAAGCCGTTCTTCCTATATACAGAGATACCTCTATAAGTGCACTCTCGGGACTTGACATTTGTGTGCACTGAGGGGTGTGCACTTATAGAACAACGAATAGAAAACCAGAAAACTGTTACACAGAATAATTACTAGTACTTTCTCTTTATTATCTTATTATCAAAATTATACTATCACATCGAAGTCAGACTACACTTAAGAAAAATATGTGTCAATGTTAGTTTGAGCATTGAGCTTGTTTTCCCGACTTCAACAAACCTCTCAATATTTTGTAAACAGGTGATATATATTTTCCCCATTGTCCTGTTGTAAAAGGAAGGCACATACTATTTCCAAGCTAGCGATTGCTGGCGCTAGCGCTAATAACAGGACTTTCTTCACTATCATCTATGTCGTCTACATCCGTAATTGCTTGATCAGTATCCTTAAAGAGATATACAAGTTCGTGGTTGTTGTCATAAATATTATTCTCTTCAGGAATGTCGAGCAACTATTTACGACAATTATTTATTGTATTATTGTGGCATTTATATCATCTTCGCTTAATCCGGAAAATGTGATTAAAATTTTTACTATTTTAGCAAATATCTCATATGTATTTTATAATACAGTTTTGTAAGCACGAGTGTATTTACTAGTACTAATAAGTAAACTATTGCATCTTTGTGGCGTTTAATTGGCTGACTTTTTTAAATATCACGTGCGTGCACTTATGGAGGTTATACAATTATATCTGGGACTCAAAATCGCTTGCACGTACGTGTAGAACATGGAGGGTGCACTTATAGAGGTGTATCTGTATTATTATTTATATATTATATTTTTATTGTAACAATAATATACAGTCAAACCTCTCTAAATGCACGTTGTCGGGACCATAGTGAGAAAAATCCAAAAGTGTGCATTTGCGGAGAGCAAAATATATAATGTTCTTATAAGCTGGGACTGAACCATACCGTACATTTATGGAGAGTTTATATAGTGTGTGCATTTAGGGAGGGTGCACTTAGGGAGAGTTCACTGTAATAATAAGGTCATGTCAAAAGTTTTGAGTTTTATCAAAACCGCTGAGGTTGGGAACGAATATTGTGTTCTTGAGATGTCCTGACATTCACCCGACATTGCCTGATCGTGTTGAAATCTTTGATCTGCTTCAACGTAATTTTCGGGAGAAAATGTGATATTTTAAAGAAATAATTTCATTTGAAAACCGTTTATGTGTCAAATAAGCTTGATAGAAGACACATATCAAGGTAATATTGTCGATATTTATTATAATATAAGTAAACAGACAAGTCAAGACGTTTCCTTCTGTATTGGATTAAATCGATTAATAGAAACTATTGAATTTTATCCATTAAATTAAGTATTCAATATATACTAACAAATCGATGCGACATCCGTTGCATCGAATTTCTCCTGTCGATCCATTCGCGAATGCTGTCAAATCATTCGCTGTTAATATGGTTATATTATAACTGGCACTATAAAGAGTTTTATTATTACATCAATAATTGATCGAATAGTTATACATAATTGCTAAAAAAGATTCCGATGCGCATTGGGAAAATCGTTTGAGGAAAAAATGTTAACAAAAGCAGTCATTACATCATGATTGCAAAACCATGACAAATAATTAAACCAGGATACACTATGGAATCAACATTACTATTATTACGAAATTACATCGTCAGTCGACAATAAGGATACTAAACAAAAGCACAGTTGTTTAACTAATTGTATTTTATGTGGTTATTTCCCATGATACAATAAGTTTATATCACATGTTAACATTCCGGCATTATACATTGGAAAACGTGAGATAAGAATATATAGAAAGAATACTGAAAATATTGCTGTGCAACGTCGTCATTATCAACAAAACAACCCACATAATAATGTTAAGGAATTATAAACAAAACGTCATGGTGATAGTTATGATCAACATACACAAAACTATTTATGCAATTTGTACCTCTACATTATTTATTCGCTTTTCTCATATAAACAGTCGTTTTCTTTTTTGAAGGAGAATCGTTATATGAAACTTTCGTCTAATCCCAAAATACGTTTTTATTTTATATCTTTTCCTTGGCTCTTCAATATGATCGCAAACCTTTCAACTATATTATATGTAACATCCATCTCAGAGCAACTACTTTCTAACAAGATTCTACAGAAAGGTACGGCCGCATGTAAAATTAACAGTGGCGGGGACTTTCTCAATATCCAATCCACACTATGGTTACCATCCAAATGAATCACCCGAAGATGGTGAGGAAGATTATTATGTTGAAAAACTCTACGAAGATACTATATGTTTTGTTACCGGGAATTCAAAATGTTAAATAATGGATCCCTCGAACTTGTCCTTTCCTCCTGTAAGAGCTTGCTAATAGAAAAAGAAAAAATGCCGATTTGTAAACCCATTATCTATTTATTGGGAAAAACAAAGGAGGCTTGTAATACCACTGATTTAGGCTATTGCCTAACTCTCGAAGTCAAACCGTATCTGTCATCGGAACTGTGCGGACCAATGGACATCATACTAACACATCCGATAGATGGTCGCCTTAGAAATACATTTACCGCTGCAAAAAAACTCTCTTTAATCCAGTGCACGGGTGAATTATTTGTTGTTGACACTAATATAAGATTGGACATGCTGTTAGAGATGCGCACTAGACATTTTTATACGATTTTTCGTTCTTTATTTGGATGTACACCCACCTGCCAAAAGTATCCGTCACTTTTGATGATCGGCATTATTTCGAAAATTTTATCAAACATTCAAATTAAGTTTGTTCAGAAACTGTATTAATAACTTTTAATAAAATTTATATTTTTGAAATCCTCTTGTTATGAACTTTTTATTTATAGCATTAATACATTGTGGGATTTCCTCTGCTATTAATTACAGCCTCAACTCTTCGAGGCATGCTATTTACTAAATTTTCTAAAACACTTTCCTCAATTTTCAACCACTCCTCCTCCAAAACGGAAGCTAATTCTCTCTTATTTTTTGGTATGGGTTTGTGTTCATGCAATTTTCTTCCAAGATGATCCCACAAATGCTCAATTGGATTGAGATCTGGGCTCTGAGCAGGCCATGGAAGAGAAGATATCAAATTTTCGTCTTTCCAGGCAAGTACTAAGTTAGCCCTATGAACAGGAGCATTATCATCTTGAAAGAAGTAAGTTTTTTCATCATTTAGGCTTTCAATAAAAGGGACTAAATGATCTTCTAAAAGTTTTTTATAGACTTGGCCTGTAATATTACCTTCTAACACTACTAACGGTCCAAGTCGATTTTTAACAAAACAGCCCCAGACCATTACCCCTTCCCCATTACTCTTTACTGTAGGCACTAGACAGTCTACATCATATTTCTCATGAGGTCTACGCCAAACCCATTGCTGACCATCATTTTCGAATAAAAGAAACCGGGATTCATCGCTCCAAATGATTGTATCCCATTGTTCATTCCAACCTTTACGTTCGCGACACCATCTTGAGCGTTTTATTCTGTTATTCTCAGAAACGAAGGGCTTTCTCTTCCCAATACGGCCAAAAAAGTTGTGGTTATGAAGCACACGTCTAGCAGTACGAGTACTAACTTGAGTAAGGCCTAAGCTGTTGAACAGCTCAGTAATCTCTTCAAGCGATTCTTTCCTATTATCTTTGGTTACTCGCACAAGAGTTCGCTCTTCACGGTCAGTCAAAAGAGGTGGTCTTCCTGTACGAGGAAGATACTCAGTCACCCCATCGTTTTCGAATTTGTTAATGATATCAATGCAAGTAGTTCTAGGTATTCCGAGTATTTTTTTGAATGTCTGTAGCGTTGTGCTTGCCCTTGTGAAGTCCGATAATCATTCCACGTTCAAAATCCGAGCGTTCACGAGACTTAGGCATTTTTTATAAAATCTAGTAAAGAAAACTACAAAGTGAGCCTAAGGTTTTTGGAAGCTACGGTCTTTATCTGCTCGGGAAAAAAAAGCACTTGAAATTAAGTTAGATGTAAGGTGAGATATCCCATTTTGAATGTAGGCTACGGGGCAAAATTTTATTTGCCGATCACAAAGTGACGGATACTTTTGGCAGGGGGGTGTACATGTCCATTCGGAATGGACATAAATTCCAATCTGACATATGTCCATTCGGAATGGACGTAAATTCCCATCTGACATATGTCCATTCCGAATGGACATATGTCTATTCCGAATGCACATAAATTCCAAATGGACATACAACACATTCCCTTTCAACTGACAAAAACTCGGCAAACTTTCCGCAGGCAAAGAGCATGAATTGAAGCCAATTCCAAGCATCTACTGCGTATCATTGCTTACTACTGAGTAATTGTGTATTTAAGCGCTACAGAATTGGAAACTTTCTTCGAAAAAAGAAACGCTAGGGCTACCTGCAAGTATCCCCAGATCAAGAAAAGAAGACAGAGAACGGGCAGTGAGATTCTAGAAAAGAATTCCATTTTAAAGACTAGTCCGTTGGTATTTTGGATGGTGGAGTTGGAGATAAAAGGACAAGAATTGATGGTTATTAATAGAGTAGTGTAGAAAGCCACTTCGTTTGTTTCAAGGTAAATATATCGAGTACTTGAGACATTACTCCGGCATCACTTATATATATTTTTCATCTTCTTTATCTCATCAGTTAATAGTTAAACCTTCTTTTATATTATGGCAATTAAAACATTCTTTTTTGGTCATGATTTTTTATTCAATTGTCCGACAGTACACATGATTGATAACAGATGTGACAATTATCATGTTTTTCTAATCAGTAAGAAGAAATTCGATGCCGTACGTGCGATTCAATTGTAGAAAAAACGTGCTAATAAAATACAAGATTACATGTAACCTAACGAGTATATGGGCAATGTCCATAATCGAATAATACGGTACACATGCGTACGTTGCATACACCTCATGTTGGATTTTGTACGCAGTCATTCTATTAAGATTGCGTTATCCTTTGAATCCGACAGACGCTGCGTAACATTGCGGAATTGTATGTTATTTGCGTTTCCTACTTTGGTCATCCATGCACGAAAATGAGCTCATTATCGGATAACCTTAGTGTACAGATGACCGTTCGGATCGTTCAATGATTCCATAATAGAACAATTGTGTATGACAATAGTATTTCAACAAATGGGGTTTTCGCCGATTATATATATTGTCCATTATCACTTAATCTAACCCACCCTCCCCCCATCGGACATGATTGTTATTTATCGAAATGCCATTTTCTTTGTTTTTCTTTTTTCCCTCTAGTCACCTTTTTTGCAACAAATATAGAAAACAATTATACAATTTAAGCATAACGTGCCACTGTCTCTGAATGCTTATTTTTAATTATTGGCATTTTGTTCGACAATAGAACGATAATATGAAACGATTAAACAATTGATTGCTTGATAGTTTTAATTGGTGCTTTGGATCTCTTTGTTTTGCTTACTAAAGACAATAAACTCAGCATTGTGTGCCAACTTTATACATACGCAAGCGCATAGAGAGAAAAAAAGGAAAGAGCAAAAACTTGTACGATAAAAAAAAAGACTATTTTGCAAACATCTACTAGCATTTATCATTAATTGATTATTTCTGTAATTTATAATGCCAACGCGAATATGAAAAACCAGTTACAGATATACTTTATTTTTGCATTGGATACATTTGTTCAGCATGTGCACACCGAAACGCGTCTCGATAACGTTATACCGATCACAACAATTTTGATTGCCTAGAAACGTCATGTCTCTTAGATTCATAAATTAGAAAAAAATCTAGGTATCTCTGTTTACACGTGATATATTTTTAAGCAGAAAAAACAGTAATACTTGACAGTTTCCGTCGATTGTTACTCTGCGTAATTATTTGTTTACTTCGTGTGAACGATACCAATTCAAAAAAGGTCTTGGTTCTCACTTTGAAGATACTTTATGTCACGTAATTCTTCCTACGAGTTAGTCTTGAGAGCCTACCAGTCTTCTGGTATGTTCACAATGCCTGGTAACATCAATTCAAACGAACGTTCTGTTTTCCGAGTGTTTTATCAGTAAGGAATTGGCAGTGCATGCTATAACTATAATGGAACATTCATTGAAAAAATTACCAACCTCTTACCACATATAGATAATTGTAATTAACGTGGCATTTTAGGTTGTAAGCTGTGTTAGTTATAATCGAATTACAGCGTAAATGCATTGATTGAACTTATTACATATTACATGTATTTAAAAACAACAATAATTTGGTTGGTGTTCGATGATCATCCATGTTAAGCATAACAAGCATTTGTGCGCCATAACTCAACAGCAATGTTTCGTATATGGATTATTGTATAACTAATCACTGTTAAACATATAGAATGAGTAATAATCATGCAAACTTTTGTGACTAATAAAACGTCACTACAGTCATCGAAACAATATTAGTGTTTTTAAACGTTCTGGTAAAGGCTTGTGTCTATCTCTCGTTCGGCCGAACAATATATTTTATCATCCTCCTCTCTCTCAGCAAGCATACGATTGGTTACCGTTCTCATTGAGCCTGTGTAACCGCAGTAATCAAAAATCACTGTCAAATCATATAATACTGTAATACCCCGTACCTATACTGTAACTGTAACACATCTTTCATTCCGGAGCTTCCCATGACTTACCGGCACTGTGGCGTCAATATCCATAAATCGATGCTCACAAAGACTAATTTATCCAAACACACCCGCCCAAACAAGCAAAAAATTACGATGATCGCTCAGTTTACGTCGATCAGATATTAATATACTAAGGCAACGGTTCATTGGTCCGTTATTTGTTTTCTTGAATAACAAACATCCGTGGGTGCAAAAAAGAAAAAGTGTGTGTGGGAGAAGTATCGAGAATAATGAAATAGTTGATAGCATGCATAAGAGTATACAGAAGCACAAGAGATTTAGCAAAGAGAGAGGGGGCGAGTGAGGATCAAAAGAAAAAAAAAATAGAAAATGGACAAAAAATTTCATTGAAACAGTGTACAAGTTAACTCATTGGCGTGTGAGAAGCGTAGTAAGGTTTGAAGCTTGTGAACATGAGTACATTTGGTATAGTTGACATAGCTGTGTACTGGTTCAACATTTATTAATAGCATAAAGACTGGAAAATGCATAGCTCCATTGATAAATGGGACTTGTTTTATTATGACCAAGTAGACGAATGGGTGAACGAGAGGTCCCAAAGCGGTTGTAGAACATAAATACGTCATCCTGGATTACGGTACCCATATTACCGATATTATATTAGCAAGACGATATAATACGATACAATATAAATATACAGTATATATAAATTACAATACATAATATAAATCTATTAATCAGCACAAGATTGTCCTATGCACAAGTACTCACAAGTACAGCGTTTCGTTTGAGACTCTCTCACTTTACGAGAATTTGCCCTCTTATTCGGACCGACATTTCCGTCACCACGCCGACGCAGTTCACATATACACTTGCTCTGCTTAGTTACTCGATCGCTTATTTACCCACTAACTTTCTTATTCACTCGATTGATTTGTTTATTTCCTTTATTCATACTTCCCCTTGATCCCCATTCACCACCCCTTTCTTTAACGCCCATCTAACTCATTAACTCGACTCGACAATTCTCACACCATACAATGTTGGCAGTTCGATCAGACCATGCAAAGGCGATTTTTTCTCCTTAGTCCATAATTTGCTTCGTCGCCTTTTTTTCCCTGAGAAAACTCTATTTAGCATTATGTATTTTCGATAGTTTGGGTAAAGATTAGATTACTCAGTTTGACGCGATGATCTGCAGGATGGCAACGAGGGCAAATCGAGGCGCAACAACTGGCTGGCTGCTGTCTGCTGTCTGCCGTCAAGGAAGAGCGTTCGATATGGAATTCTTATTCCATGCAAGAAAACATTGTCAACCCAAAACAATCTTGATATGAACTGAATCTTGGGTTAATGTAATTGATGACTAATAGCAAGTTTTTTCAAACAACAATTACGCTGCTCTGTAGTCATTGACGGACGGACGAACAAACGAACGAACGAACTAACAAACGAATAAAAGCGAACAACAAAAAGATGCTATTATTCAGCCAATAGGTTTGTAACTTATGTAGTCTGTGAGTAAGCCTTCTGGCATTAATCGATTTATTCGAGTCGACAAAGGTTAGCAGGCGAAACAGCAGCTACATACAAGGGCAACCCCGGAACAGGTTGCTAGCCCGCTAGTCGTTGTACAATATTTCAAGAGAACGGGTTTTCATTGGATATCAAACAATAGATGTTTTCAAGATCTAGACAATAACATTAAGATAAGCAAGATATCTGTGTTACCCTTCTTATTGTTAAGTTAACAATCACATCACAATAGGGCTGAAAATAGTCGGTCACCAATAGTTATCAAACTTTGAATGCTCGAGTTTTTGTATTTTCATTTAGTAATAAAGTTAATAATACTGCATGCCCATTGTTTTTCGCTATCTCGAAAATCACGTGTCAACTGCCGTTGCACCCTTGAGAATACTAGTCCGTTAGATTACTTGAAAACCGAGCCGAGTAACTGACGAACGAGCCGCACTCACTTTCATGGTTGTTTTCAAAACATGAATATAATCGAGACCTTTCTTATGTTCATCGGGCAACCCTAATGGGCCAACCTAGCATTATTCTCAGTGTGGCATATGTAAAGAAATCCGTTCCCGACTTCATAATTCGACTTGGCATTTTGAAGCTACTCAACCCCCTGCTTTAATAACTTGGAAGAGCGCTCTTTCGGCGAACATTGATATAGGCTTAATTTGTAGGAAAGAGTATGGTTCTGTTGGTTGGTTGTTTGCTTGAAATAGTATCAAGGAAATTGAGAGAGAAACTCCAGTTTAATAACATGAACTATATGTTAATAAGAGGGTATGGTGTGGTGTGGTGCGGTGTGGTGTACTTAAACACTCGTTTATGTTGAATAGTGTATGTCGATAAATAGCAGCCTTAATAAATATACCTTTATTCTCATAATGCATTCTTATCTTCCAATGTTAGTGAGGATCCATCGACGTTATATTAGAATTGAGCAGTTGATTATGCTATAGGCACAAGAAGAAACAATGCCAAGCTATCGGATTTACCACTCTGATCACGAAGACAACTCACAAAACATACTATTCTGTCTTTTAATGTATCGACATGCACAACGTCTCTTTTATATAAAGAGAAAGCGTTATTGGCAAGCTCAATCGTTTCTTTTTTTCTCTCAAGTTTGCATTCATTATTCTATTTTCGATCTTGTTTACTTGGTTAATGTATTCTCTCTCTCTTATTCACAACGATATCCGTTGATACACTAAATAGGAAAAAACTCGAGCAGACGGATCAACTTTCATAATCCATAAGATGAAATAAAGTTCTTCACATTTCGATACGAAATGTCCATTATTCCCACCTGCAAGCTTTTGGATTCTTCGGCAATAAAGAATGTTCTTCACTATACCTTGAATTTATCTTCATTTCAAAAAAATCGAATCGATGGAAGAGAAAGTATCCCAAAAAACAGTGTTCTTTTGTTAGAATAAAAAAATGTGACATCATGTTAAGGTAACTTTAAATTGGGAAACGGAATTTCATACATACCGACACTTGGGTAGTTGTCGAAATAGTAGATTTGAGTTTGTCTTTTTGATACGAGTATGCAAAGGTACGGTTTCTCTTAACCCTTTATCATCAATAAAGCGTCAAGTTTTCCAATTCGAGCCTGATGCTACAAGTATATGGGAAACAGTCTTGCGGCGGAAGTTACATGAAACAATTATATGCTCCCCGATCCATGCAAAGCAGATGGAGAGCTTCTTGAAAAGGCTCATCATCACAAGCAAAATCATATCATGTGTTTCCCACCTACCGCTGTAATAAATAAAGAAATTCTATCTAGAAGATTGCGTACATAAGAAGGAATCGGGTATTATTCTCACACGCTTCTCGTTTCGTTAAACGAGGAAACTACCGGATACCTACGCAACCAAGTAAGTATGTTGGTGTGTTATTTTTATAATTATTCTTCTTATTAGAACTTGTCACACATCAGATAGAATTCGAATCAAGTATGTACCATTATTCGGATAGACATTTGCTATTATTAGTTTGTTGTAAAGTTTGAGCAATGATCTGTGCCAGAATTCTTTACTCTATCTATTTAATAATCGCATGTTTTATTTGATACATAACCTAAACAAAATTAGACTCCATACGGTTTTTCTGTCGTCTTTTGTATTCACGTCAGTTAGATGATGGCCGTATTTTGTTTTATTCTTTTGAGAATCAAATAACCTATTATATAATTTCTTGTACGTCCCAAGGCTTTCGGCGAATCAAGATATACCACCTCCTCGGAAAGGCCAGTTTGAAGTTGAATATCTTACAACATTAACATGGGTACCGATACGTATCAAACAACACGTGATCAGTTGACATTCTGCTGTAATGAACGGCGTCTCGCCATAGAACTTTGCATGCAGTCTCAGCAGTTCACTCTGCCGTAAGGGAGAAGAGATATATGGGAAGGCGTACCATCGACGCCAACAATGTTGGGAAGCTGGAAAACTAATTATACTAGTGGCGTTCAACAGTTATCTAGAAAACCTTGCGTAATAAAGAAGATCGCATGCATGCATCTTTCTTATTTATATCAGCTGTTGTTGATGCGTAATATTTAAGTAATAGTTATAGCAAATAGAAAATGAGAAATCCGAAATAAACTGTTCTATTAATATTCGACATTTTCTGCCGACGCTTTATATCAAGTAACAAGTATATTCTCTCTTTTTTTTTAAATAGACATTAAAATAAACAATCTTTTTTCTCTAAACAATCAATTGCCATATTACAATTATGACCCATACAAGTTCTGTAAATTTATTTCCTCTAAAAATTGGGCAAAAGTATATGGTATTTTGGTTAGCGTAACCTTTCGTAACTTATTATTTACATCGATATCAAATATTGACAATTTTTAAAAGATGCTAACTCTGTTGGCGAAGAGAATCTTCTACAGCACACGTTGCTGCCCGGTGTAGCACGTTAAATGGTAATTATAAATATGTTAAATTTAAAGATTTTAGTGGCATTACCGAGTATAGAGGCCTGCTATATACGTATACGTACGTACCCAGCTAGGAAAATACGGAATGCGGTTTTTCACTAAATATTTGATGTTCCCGAACGAATAACGATATGACGTTTGCAAGCCTATATTTTAACAACATTTTACATATCAATTTAACATTGCTTGTTGCTAACAGCTTCATATAATTTTGTCAAAGTTGATATTTACAATAACCGTATAGAACAATTGAAAATATACTTTAACCTCTCAAAAGCCTTGGTGTTTTACAAGCGACAATTGGGCTACTAACAACTTATATCAAACTTGTAGATGAGAAACTTTTATTTCTAATATCCTCTACTCAGCCTTTTACTTTGTCCATAACACACTATAATCATATTATTATTTTATTTAGACAACCGCTAATACTTTATTAAACAAAATTTTACATGCTGTTTTGCTTTATGTTGCATCTGATAGTTGTGATCGAAAAAATAAGAATACAAAGCTCTTGTTTATTTTAATGTTCTAGAAACTGTTAAATTTTTAAAGAGCAGACTATTTGCATTTGTTTTTTTCTTAAATATATCCTGGCAGAATAATTATACAAAATGATTTCCTGAGATTGAAATTTTAGTGCACAGTCTCTAATATGTTTTGCCAATTGGATGCCAATAGTTGCTAAACAGATATTTTGTAATTTACAATTAGACGCGTCTTGTAATTGCTAAAAATCTAATACTATAGTTCACACTACTCATTTGGGTTTACAAGATTTCGTAAAAAAAATAAAATTTTTTTCTTTTCCAAGTTTTGAAACTTTAATAAATTGCTTGTAATACACGTAGTCTATCAACTTGTCTGCTTAAAATTATTACATAAACACGTATGAACATTGATTATGTTGTATGTCAGATCGGAATAATACAGAACTTAGTAAAATAATATAACGTACTTAAACACTGATAATATTAACTCTGCTGCTATATAAGAACTACCTAATACAATAACAATTGCATTATAAACTGCCCAATGATTAATTTTACACGCTTTGGTAAAACAATAAATATTAAGTTATAATGTTTGATCATCGTGGAGATCATGTAAATAGATATTCCACAAAGAAATTATTCGCTTGAACGTCTCCGATTTTGATGTATTCCACGCCTCTGTTCGTATAAGAATAGCGCACTGAGGAGGTAGTCATATACAAATTTTTATACATGTTGTACCTCAGTTTGGGACCTGTCTCAGTTCTGGACTGAGATGGATTCGGGACTGAGACAACCGAGACGACTGAGTTCTAGACTGAGATGTGGCGGAGAGCGGGCTGCTAAACTTGGTGTATCACAAATGTAATACACAACTCATTCGATGTTATTGCATCTAGAATTTATTTGAAACTATAATAGATGAGTTACAAATTGCGATTAATCTTGCTCTCAGAGATTCGGTTAACAAAAAAATGGTCTGTGACTATATTCGAGATATTCAAATAAGGAAATTAATTCTATTAGACAGACATTATTGGAATACAAGACACCTTAATAATATAGATGTACTGTACCTACGACGTTTAAATTATGGCTTATAACACTAAACACTCATCAATAGATGTATCTCTTGTACAGTTAGGTAAATACCGTAGTATCGGTGTGCACACAACATGTCCAAGACAAGACCGACGTAGAGTGCCAAATTATATTCATACATTATGCTACAATTCCGATCTGAGATTACATATTTACGACTGATAGCCAATAACTTACAGTACGTGTATTAGTATTCTATAATATACATCACAGATAACCTACTTCCTGTTATGCTCAAATAATTACATTTATTGGAAAAGGACAATAACGATGATAAAAGTTAAGTTTAAAAATTACCACAAACTTTAAAAAGCAACGTCGTTGATAGTAACATATTTTTTTTTTCAAAGTAAATTCACTCTATTTATTTAAAGGTACTTCGCGAATAGCAGCTAAGGAAATTTAAACTGTGTTAATAATAAACATTGGTCTTTACTAACGTGTCTTCTCGTGTTTATCTTTTACTTCAATTTTTTATAAACTTAAACGAATCTGCTTTATTCCTAAAATCAATATTACG
Source organism: Paraglomus brasilianum (assembly GCA_910592345.1). Classification (NCBI taxonomy): domain Eukaryota; kingdom Fungi; phylum Glomeromycota; class Glomeromycetes; order Paraglomerales; family Paraglomeraceae; genus Paraglomus; species Paraglomus brasilianum. The sequence goes on from CAJVPI010000585.1 coordinate 13,567, forward strand.
GAAAAAATGCCGCAGTTTTCACAATCGAGCCTGAAAATTAACTTAGTTTTTTTTTTAGTAAAATTTCTCTGACAGACTACAAACTGTTAACGTAAACAATGTTAAAATTGACAATTCTAAAAAAGTTAGTAATCTTTATTTGATACACTTGTGACTTTGATTCATTTGATAGCTAGTAGTATTTACATTTGTATAAATAACTAAATAACGTTTAACACTGCTGACGTTTTTTAACTGTATATAAACGTATTGTCAAACGGCAATACTTGTGGCCGGCGTACACCAATTTATTAATTTATTCCCACTAAGCATGGTTTACACCGTTATTTGTATGAGAAGCTTGTAATCTGTCGAGGTATAAATATAAACGGTTTATTAGCGTAATTGGCTCGATTACAAAAATACGATGAAGAGAAAACACTTGTTATGATGCCACAACATGCAGTATGTTAATTTATTTGATTATCAACTCTTTATATCTATTTTTAGTTTGTGCGCACATTGTTCTAACTATATTTATATTTCCAGTATATTAATGGTCGTTCCACTAACCGTTTATCAAAACTCTTTCTTTAAAATAAATTTTGTATTTGCCAAAAACGGCTATTATTTATTTTTAAATGTTATTACGGATACTATCAATACACTTATGTTCCTAAATGGAAACGGTTTACAGGTACGAAGCCTAGTAAAATCACCGAGTTTCGCGAACTCTCACAAATGCTTTTTTGTCTATCTAATTATCCAAAAGTCGGTAAATAAACTGGTCTTGACAATTGATAAAAGATTGAACAGGAGCATAAGAATTTGAAAAAGAGACTTGCATCGTCTTACAAATGTTGTCAATACTTGCGTAATAGATAAACTTGGATCCAAACTCCTTTTTGTCAGTGCTATTAACATAGTTGTGCTATTTATGTAATTTTGTTACCGCTCTTAAAGCATCTAATAACGCAAGAGAAAACTTTTCGTTCTATGCATTGTGTAACTACCAATTGACACAGCATAACGTATAACGAGCTTTCATTTCAGTTTGCGACTCGCTATTGTAAATTAATTGTAAAGGGCTTAGCTTTTCTATTCTTCAAAGTTGCTTTCAGAACGACGACTCCATGCATAGGAACTGCTTTTGCTGTGTATCTAATAATACAATTCGTTTTAACTTCGTTTAGTTAAAGCCTTTACTTTGTTAATTGGTTAAATAGAATCTCGTAAATACTCACGATTGACGAAAATATCCCAAGTCTTTCTTTTCCCACAACTCTCTTAATAGTAGCATTGAAGTTGGGGGTGCTTCAGGTAATAAGGGCATAATTAACGCAAAATCGAGAAATATATCACGTGCAATGCTTCCCCTATTGAAGATTACTTTAACGGAGCAAGTCTGTTTAGCAAATGCATGGCGAGTGCATAGAATAAATTCCCACATTAAAAATGGACTAACCCACGACAGCTTGTCCCTCGCCCTTCGCATTTGGCGATAGCTCGCCAGCCCAAATGTCCCACAACTTCCTCCTTTGCCGATACACTAGTTTTGCGGATTTACCAAGAGGGTCTTGGTTTATTGCAATTATTTCGGTGTTGTTTAATATAGACAGAGTCTTGTCATCGATATTCCGAACGTCACAACCAATCAAAAGCGGAGATTTAAGAGCTGCCCAGAGTGCTTCATGGAAAGGTCAGAGCTTTTTATGAGAAAACGACTAGTATTAAGTCAGCAAGCAGGCTCCATATACTTACAGAAGTGCGTTTTATATTCCTCGTGTGTCATACCACCGTTTCCAACTTCAAGCATGTCGAGATCGTTAAATCCGCCGGGAGCGGCATATTTTGCAATGTTTACCATGGAATCTACAATTTGTAGCATACCGCATCGACCACATGTGAGAGAGTTTTGGAAAACAGAATATCTGTCGTGAATATCTCCAGTCGTGCGCCAAGAATTACCAACTTCCGGGCCCCTAATGAATCATATCACGTTTAAGAATAATAGTTACGTTTTAAACATCATATCAAGGAAAAAGTAAATCTTTATAGCAATGACTATACCAAATCCAAGGACCCTCCCGACCCCAATTGCATATCGAGTATAATATTGGACGCCCAGTGGCATTTAGCGCATCTCGCATCTCTAGTAACACAAAATAATTAGTTAATGATCAACTAATTCGATAAAAAGAGGCACTTTCTTACTTGTATATCTGGTTTTTGAAGGGATTCTTTGATTATAGCAGTTATCATATTTCAGATAATCAACTTCCCATTTAGCATAGGTTATTGCATCGATCTCTTCATACGACAATGACCCGGGTCTCCTAGCACAAGTCTTTGTTCCTACGTAGAATTGTGTATCAATATTTCGAATGCCTACTTGGTACTAGCAATAAAGTATCACTTACCAGCACTTGAATATAGTCCAAATAGCATGTCTTTCCCGTGCACATAATCGCTAAGAGCTTTCATACCCGATGGGAAGGCATTCTTGTCAGGTAGAATCTCACCGCTTGGAGCTCTTGTCTTTTGCCAACAATCATCCAGATTGACATAGCGATACCCAACATCTCTGAGTCCGGTTCTAACCAATGCATCAGTCGTCTCTCGAATCAAGTCTTCGTTGATACGACAATGAAATTTATTCCACGAGTTCCATCTGAATTATGTTATACGTTACTAAGAATGCATTGTATATCGCATAATAGTCTCTGGTGTGTAATTCATAATTCATACCCCATCGCCGGTGTTCTTCCGAGGCCATTGTCGAGTGCTTTGACATTGTTCCAAATGCATACAACGAGAATTAAACAAAACAAATACATTTCATTCAGTGTTGCGACTGTTCGTATATATGCGCTTTTGACAAACTGCTAATAATTATCAATCAGCACCAAGATTTTGATATTAATTTAGTATAATGCAGTAATGGTAAATTTAAGGTTGTTTTTCACCGAGTACAGATCCAAAAGTGAACATTTACACCACATATCTTCTCAGGGGCTGCTTTCTAAGCCACAACGGTATGCCTTTGAAATCTCTCCAATCTCGAGAAATTTTACGAGAATAAAACGGTAGAAGATCAAGCCAGTAAGATCCATCACCATTTCTTAAAGTAACGTTCAATATACGGTACATATTAATATAATAATTAATGATCGCGCACGTACTCTTGCACAATGCATTCTGATCGTGTTACACAGATTGCAGAGCCTTCTCAAGGGGGCTTGATGTCCAAGCCCTGTCTGATGTTGCTGTCTGATCGAATCATACTGTACAGAAACCATAAGCTGATATGATTTTTCAAGTACGATAAACATGTCGCTGATTTGTTATATTTCTGCGTTTTTGATGTCAGAATCCATAATCTCGAGGGCTATACGGATACTAAGATCACTTTCTGAGCTCAAAATATTACATAAAACATGTATAGAATTGGATCTCGGGTGTAATTTTGGGTAGCATTTATCTCATCACATATCGCATCTAGCATCGTAAAGAATTCAAAATTTCTATGTCAAGCATGATTTAGAAACGGGGGGAAAAGTCTTGGAAAATAATGGAACTGTGAACTACTCTAAGGGCAGACGAATTGCTCTTAGTGCCAATTAACACGTCTCTGAGTCACTTCCTCCGATTTTGTCGTGGCTATCTTTGATGCTCGATCAGGTGATTTTCCTTATATCAATCACAATATCTATTCAGGTGATATGTTTTGTACCACCTTCCAAACACACGCCTCTGATCAATCAAAAAAAACCAAAACACATTTGCATCAGGCAAACTTAAAAACATGGCTGCCAGGCTTCCGTATGAATGTCTTGAACTCATACTCAACAACATTCCGAAAGATGATATTTCTACTCTTCATTCTGCTCTTCTAGTAAATAGGTCATGGTGTAGTATTGTAGTCAACATTCTCTGGAAATATCCATTTACGGTTTCAGCCGATTTGCCTTCACATTACAAGATCATCTCTGTGCTTTATGAATGCTTGTCTGATGAGGCAAGAGCATCTACTAAACTCGATATACCATCAGAAAAGCAACGTCACACGTTCTCGTACCCTTGTCTTATTAAGGAATTGGATTTTAAGAAGCTGTACGACTTATCGTTGACATGGAGGTGTGATGTCGAAGAGGCTAGGATACGGGCATGGTATCAATTAGATGTAAAAGAAAGGATGAAGTCCAAGGTATTACAAGTTCTTGAATGTGGATTGGGTTATCTTTCAAAGTCTGCGGGCTTTCACGCTGATAATCAAGGTGATGATGATGATGATGATGATGGTGACGACGATGATGCTGCGAGTGTATTTGCCGCCGGTAAGTTGAGTCCAGAAGGATGGTTCAGTGACGAGGACTTTTTGTATAATTACCTAAGGGATGGGCTTGGAGACGATATTATTGAGAATGAAGACGAATATGAATTTGAAGATGGAACCGAACTTTTTTTCGATGATTGCGAAGATCGCCATGACCATGTCAGTGGCCATGAAAATGACCATGACACGGACCATGATCATGTCAATGACCATGGAAATGACCATAACATTGATGACCATGACACTGACCATGACACTGATGACCATGACACTGACAATGACCATAACACTGATGATGACACTGATGACCATGACCATGAAAATTACTGTGACCATGATACTGATGACCATGACCATGCATTTAATGATGCGTTTGATGACGATAATAATGATATTGGTAATGTTGACGATGACGATGACGATGACGATGATGATGACGATGACGTGGACTTTTACCTTGAAGGTGATGACTTTTTTGAGGACGATGATGACGATGATGACGACGATGACGATACTGACGATACTGACGACTATTTCGACGATGACGATGACGATGATATCGATGATTCGTTATACGACTCTGATTTTCCTGAAGATGATGCCGAGAATTACAGGCGGTTGCGCCTGAGAAACAGAACATCCGACAATGATTGGGAATCTGACGATGAGCGTAGCGCAGGAACTTCGACAGAAATGAAGATAGTTCTTTTGACAGTAGAGTTATGCAAATTGATCGTGAGTCACGCTGAGATATCCAATTTAAAGATAACGACGAGGGGATTACCTAGAGTCTGGTCTCTTGATTACGATGGTCATCTAGCAGTTTCTACGTACCCAGGTGCTCAGAAGTGCTTTGCTAAACTGCGGGAGTTTACATGTCACGGCGTATTTCTTAAAGATAAACTTGTCCTCCCTCTTTCTACGATATCTCAAAATATTACCAAGATTGATATAGGAGATCAACATGTCAGCACCATTATCGAGCTGGAAAAATTCATACGTTCACAGCGTAGTCTACAGCATTTCATGTTCCATGGAAATTATTGTGATCTTTCTTCAGTTGTTCAAGCATTAGGCGTCCACAAAAACACTCTCAAGCATCTTGAAATAAATTCGGGATATTTTCGCAGTAGGCATGCCTTCGCTGGTTTATCAGAGTGTCATAATCTTGAAACTCTTCGGCTGAAACAATGCTATCTGCCTGATTACCATCTTAAGCCTCTTGCTGAAGGCGAACTGAGGAACCTTAGATGTATCGAACTAGAAGATATTCCCGATGTATGGAGCGATATTGACGATGACGAGGAGGATTTTGACCCGCCAATCGAGCAGTTTAAGCGCTTGATGAGTAGCATTGGTGCACAATTGGAAGAGGTGCGAATTCCCGTCGACTTGTATTATTATCCTGGACTGGTCCGTGCTACGGCTGCACATTGCAGTAATCTGAGAGTGTTTGCTGCCAATATCAAGACAGATGAGCATGTCGACGAGTTGTTGGAATTGTTAAGGTCATGTGACCGTCTGGAAGAATTGGTGATATCCAGTTTTTTGGTATAGCCCGGTTGTACTACAGACCCAATATGAATATAATTGTGGACGTATTTCCAAAGTCACTTGAGAGATTAGATCTAAGCAAATGGGAGATTCCTTATGAAGTGATGGACGAAATTTTAAAGCGGTTTCCAGATGGACTGCAATATTTAGCGTGGCATAGCTACGATTTTTCACGGAATCCAGATAAAGTAAGGAATAAATACGCCGACATGTTGCAGAGCAAAGGCTTTATTGTCAAAAGTCTAAAAGCAGATTCACAAAGGGAGGGATCCAGATGGGCCCGTCCTATTTACAAAATTGCCGTTGAATTCGAGAAATAATGTCTGCGACCAACGGAGTTAACAGATGACATGGGTAGCGAATTGAGATCAATTCCAGAGATGACGATACTACATTCAATTTAATGGTGACGAAGACGCAATAAAAGCAATGATGAAGAATGAGTCGATTCATATAGAAAAGTCGGCAGAGGACAATTCTTTATTCTGCATTGATCGGATTTCCATTCTTCTTTTCTCTTTTTGAGGAGAGAGAATCAAGTCATTATCACAGAGGCATTAAGTCTCATTATTACTTGTTTATAAACCAAATTCTTCATCGCATGTAATGTACATAATGTAATAAATCATAATAATCTTTATGCTTACACTGTAGAGTCGTTGGGAATTTGGTGACTAGCTCATACTAGGAAGGGTTGGATATTGACCATTATATTTACTTTGTATGTAGAATGGATGAGATGAACGAAAACTGCAAATGAAGCAAGGAAGCATGATCTACCTTTCAGGAGATGATGTTCTAAAGATGCAAACTGTCCGGTTGTTGTTTACGTATGAAGCGAACAAAATTGCTCGTTGACCAGTATATGTGGTTACTCCCCACTACTATATAACAAAAAAGACGGTGGTAGCAAAAAATTATGTTTTCCCACAACTACATAACGTAACTGCTTTATTAATAAAAAATGGTTTTAATATGTAATGCTATTACCGTTGTGCTGTAAAATTAGTTTACATATCCGTTTCATGAACGAAATAATATTTTGTACTGTTCTCCATAGAATGTGACAGGCTTTGAGTAATTTTCGATGGACATCCACTACCCGCATGGTGTTGCATTCTTTGAGCTCGAGAAATTTACTTTCATTTCTTTCATTAAATGAATATTATTTTGGCAAAAGTGTACACTGAGTTTTCAAAATTAGATTAACCAAAAAAATTCGATAGGTCGAACACGCATATAAAATCGCGATAAACCTGTAAGCTTTCAATCGGCTGATAAGTCGGACCACGTGATTTTTGAGACATAATTTTTACCGTTTTAGTAAATACAATACAATTAATTATCCAATAATTTTGCTTCATAGTTTTCGTTATTTTGCTGCAGTACAAGAAGTACCGAAAGAAGAAGAAAGAGATGAGGGAGAAGAAACCATAAGCAATACGGTTGTTTTGGATAGCATCAAAATATATTTGATATAAAAGTGGATCAAATTGGAAGAAAGCGAAATGCATTATTATTAAATAAAAGGGGGGGTTATTTAAAATTTATGAAATTGAGTCGGATAAAATCTCCGCCCCGACGAGTTCGACTTATCGAGAGTGCCTATGTAATTACTTTCTTATAGAAACTGGCAATTAAAAAAATTGTTAATACAACACACTCAGTAGAAAGTTAATAACCATACACGTAAATAATTGTTTTTGGCTTTGTAAATAACCGCGGTTTTTTTTATTTACAAGTCAAAAAAAACCGTTTATTCGCAAACCACTTTTTTTTTTTTTTTTTTTTTTTTTTTTGAGATACGCCATAAGTCACTTTAAAAACGCTGATGTTAACAAGGAATTAAGTTAAAAAAAAAACAACACGTTATCAGTCACAGGTAAATATAAGCCCATTAGTATTAGAAGAATTTGATAGGCTCGGTTTATGATGTATTCACACACACGTACAGTCGTACCCCTCTATAGTCACCCCCTCTATAAGCACACCATGTTGAGAACCAATTACTATTAAATTTATAGAAAAACCCCTTTATATAGTCACAACCTCTTTATAAGCACACTTCCAGCAAAAGTTGCATTGTTCCCGACAGCGTGACTATAGAGGGGTACGACTGTACTTTCCTTTTACCTTTTCGTTTATTGCTTGAGCACTTCATTACCGTACCGCAAGTCTCCTTTACGCGATAAATTTTTTACGAAAGTTATTCCAAAATTTCTGCATGTGCTTGTGTTGTCCTCTTTTTTATCACCCACAGAAAGGCATCAGATGAAATTGTTATGAAATTTATATTAATATCAAAACGTATACTCATTATTTTTTCTCAATTTTATGTCCTTTTATCATACTTCATTTAGCTAATGCTTTATGCTATATTTCATTAATAACAAACGAGCAAATATATCTATTCTGACCGTTCCAGCGATTGCAACAATCTTATAGAGATGTATGCCCTTCTTTCTAGTAAACTTCAAAGTTTACGTTTTAGCTAATTTATGTTTGTTTTCTAAAACGCTCACTGCGTAAACTCTGATTCCAAATTTGGGAGACCAACCTATGTATACAGGCCTTAATTAACCGAAGAGAAGTAAATGCCTTGGGCAAAAAGAGGCGCATATTAGCCAAAGTTGCTATGCAATATAGAAGAATAGATTTCTCTGTTTCTAAGAATGGTAATAAACACAGTCAATTAAAGGCAAAACGCCGACCTATATATTATAATAAGACATCAATGAATGAGCCAGAAACACTTAAATCGTTAAAGCTCAGGATACAAATAAATACTGAATTATACGAACGTATACAGATTAGTGTGAAGTTTAGAGCCAGCCCGCTGCAGAAAAAATAGTTAGACATGTGTCGAAAATGAATGCATTTAAAGGTATAAAGCGAATCAACAGAGCGGACTGCATGAAAGGGAGCAAATATAAACATTTATATGCACCATTCCATAATTTATGATATATTCTTATACACTATACACTTTACAATTTATTTTCTGAGACACTCAAACTTCCCGAGCATTTAAGCATCTTAGAACACTTGTATAAATATTGTTGTCGCAACAAAGCATTCCGTAAATTCAAATGCAGACGAATGTCAGTTATTGCAATACGTGATAATAATAATAACTGATACGGGCGCTTGTCAAGGAAAGCTTCTATTACTGTGATGAGGGTACGAAAAAGATACCATAAATACGAAAAGAGCTTGGGAAGTTTTGGCCTTCTTAGGCCAAAATTGAATCATCAAGAGACCGACTTATCGAGTTTGCATGTGTATTGAGAGAATGCTGATAGACAGTCAACATATAAACTAACATTAGAGTAGTTTACCATGTAACAATAAATATACCATCAATTTTAATATTTAAAATCTCTCGATAAGTCGGTATACTATTCGAAGAACTCGTTTTGCAATGTGCGACCAATAAAGAACACGAAAACTCTATTTGCAGTCACGTGTACAGATGCCTTACAAAATTAATTTTCGACACGTCCTCTGCTAATACTAATACTAAAGCATAAAGAACGGTTAACAAGAGAGCGATTTTCTCGACAGGATCAGTTCTCGGAGTAAATTTCTTATGATGATTCTGATGGGTAAGTTTCATTTGTCGATCTCTCACTTAAATTAGAGCCCGTAAAGCTGAAACATATGCTTTGTCTGGCTTTTCAAAATTCAGTGAGCCTATACGAGACTAAGAGCTATAAAAGATTACCACAGACAGTACCCTAACGAAACAGTCGAGCTGCTAGAGTTGGAGATTATAGTCAAGCCAAGCGGAGCAATGAGGATGGTGATTTAGCCTTTGGCCGGTTCTTGGATCTTCATTCTTTTCATGAGAAATATGCCATTCCTTTGTACCAGTTAAAGGCATATCTGGAAGTCTTCTTTGCTCGAGTAAAACCACTCCAATTTAGATGAAATATGCCGAGTTTACGAGTGATTTATTCTGCGTTGCCTGTACGTATGGTTTTTTGTTCGCCAGCGCCCAGCGTCTGTCTACCAACTGTTATCGCAAGTAATTAATTCGTGCTATGTCTTTGAATATGTTAACACAGATCATATGTAAGCGAACAGTGTACGACGCTCATTTGAAGAGTAAGAAGCATGATGGAACAGGGTGTTGTCGAAGTGGATAATGAAATGCGAGAGAAATTACGGAAACAGACTGAAGACGAGAAAGAGAATGAAAAAAGACAGACTGCATTTACCGAAGCGCTAATACAGAAATATGTCGAGATACTTGGAATACAAGGCGAAGATACTAAAGCCAATGTAGAAAGGAAACGAATAGAGAATGCAGGGTGAGTTAGTACAGTTACGCGCGCGCACCTGAGTGAGAGATGATATACGATTGGCAAAAAGATCATCAATTTCGTCGTATCGGGCTAGCTCTTTTCCCTACTCGTAGATGGGTTTAGAAGCTGAAGAAGTTGACGACGTTGAGAGTGAAAGACAAAATAGTATAACCCTCTTAAGTTACCGCTTGGATGGGATGGGAAGCCGATTCCGTATTGGCTATATAAATTACATGGATAGTTGTAAAGTATCCGTGTGAAATATGTGGGAATTACGTTTACATGGGACGAAAAGCGTTTGATAGATATTTCAGGTGAGCACAAGGTATCGATGCGATCATTGTTTATGTTCAGTGGTAACCACTTGGTTCTATTTTATAATCAGGAGTGGCGAGCTCATGGAATGAGGTGTTTGGGTATCCGAATACTCGCCATTCCACGAAACAGCATTGATAAAAGACGTTATACGCATATAAGTGTTGATCAAAATGAATATTGCTGCTAACACTATTCGTATCAACTACAACTTTAGTATGGGAGAAGCTGAAAATCACAAATAAAATGGACAAATTTAAAACCGATACGATGGAAGAATTTAAAAACGATGAAGGAAACGTATTTAACAAGAAGACTTATGATGAGTTAAAGAGACAAGGATTGATTTAACTAATAATGAAGATGTACATTTAAATGTATATTATAAAATATAGAGATATTAACACTGCTATCGAAGCACTTCAAATATCTATGGGATGGGACGTGCAGTTGAAGAAAAGTTACATTACGAAGGTTGTAGGAATACGTCTGCTAAATTTTCAAGTGAGGAAATAATCTCATGCGGAAAGATGTACCCGTTCGCTATGAATGATTGGTGAATATTGGGTACCTGACCGCAGATTGGTCCACTATAAACGTTCAACTCAAGGTCAATGTATCCCACCTAACCCTCAATTCCAACCTTTGCTTGAACTTGTAATTACAACTCTCTAGATATTCGATGATGTCCAAATTCTATTAAACGTCTTCACTCAGCCACATAACCAAATTGTAAAACCAGATTTATGTAGAATAAAGAAAAACTGTATGCAAACTTGACGTATGAGGAAAATAAGCTCTATGGGACAGCTGCAAGATGCAACACGATTAACAATAACGCTCTCAAGCTTTCCATCTGCTGGTATGAATATGCCAATGAATGAAATAAGTGATATGTATCCGCATTTACATAGTGCCATAAATTCATGCTTGCAGTAATAGACTCCAGAAACTCATTCAACGTCAGGCAGTTATCACGACTTATTAGTTTTTTGAATGATGCTTCACGGTTATTTTTGCAGTCTTACCAAAATGGTGCAATCGTTTTAAACGATAAAATTGTATACTAAAGTCACGTACGTGACAAAGATCTTTGCTCTATATAACAACGTTTATTTCTTTAGATCAATATGAGACTGCTTTACTATGAACTAACCCGTTATTTTGCGGAGATAGTTACACGACATTGCATTTTACAAAACATACATGCTTACTGAGTCCGCCTTGTCTATCGGCAACATGTTTCAAATGACCAAGGATTCATATAAAGAATGGTTTGACAAGAGCATTCAAGAAGGTTACATTCATTGCTGTACAGAAAGTGATATCGAATTAGATCCTCTAAATATTGGCCATGGATCATACGGAGTGGTTTATAAAGCAACGATAAAAGAGGAAAGTCGTTTTGGAAACATCGTCAAGACGATCTTGGGTAAGAAGCAAAACATCTCTGGCGTTACGGTTGCGGTGAAGACGTTGTTTCCTAATAGAAACAGTAATTGTGAAGAAGATTGGCGTCGGCATTTCGTCAAGGAGGTTGCTATTAATTCTAGTCGTTATGTTGTTTTACATTCATGGTATGTATGGACTAATTTTGATGCAAACATTGTATGTTAGCTAAAACATCACAAGCTTGTGAACAATCATCCCAACATTATTCGGTTTGTCGGCCTATATAACGGTACATTGTAAACGGCAATTTCATTGATTTGGCACAAGGATAGTACTCATTCCTTTTTTTTTAACACAATAGATAGATATGACAATTATCATATGATTTTTGAACTAGCCGATGGTGGGACTCTGCGTCAACACTTGGACAAACATTTTAATGATTTAACTTGGAAAGACAAATACAAGTTG
>CAJVPI010000586.1:0-25877 GCA_910592345.1 Paraglomus brasilianum
TCGCTTATTAGTGCGTGTTTTCTTTTTAAGACGTCGGCTGGTGGTTATTTCTCCACCATTCATTGCTTTCAGTTGGGCCATTAAAAATATATCTTGTTCGGATCTGGAGAGAGCTTGAAACGCCTCACGTAATTCGGCAAAATTTTCTCTCAGAATCATTTTTGAACAACCACAGTTGCAACCTATCTCCAGGAAGTGTATTGCTTTTTCGTATTCAGTCGAACCATTATAATTATAATTTTCCATATACGGGTAATCCTATATATTAGTTTTATGACTTTGCCATTATTGTCAACATTCTTTATGCTATACATGCGAGTAATTGATCTGGTTGGTCAGCTTATGCTACGTTTCATTAACTGTTATCATATGATCACCTCATTACTGCCTTTGGAATGGCAAGCATTCAAACCCAATAAAGAAAGCAAATTTTCAAATTTAAAAGCGACAAACAAGAGAATGCACGCTTGACCAATTCATACTTTTTATTATCATCATCAATTGAGCAATATCCAATCGCTGGCCTTGACAGATGCACTGATCGTATTGTCAGACGGTTTGAAGCTGTTTCCTTCCATAATACACTCTTTCCTTCATAGACTGGGTCGCGACAAGAGTCTTATTGGGAACTCCTCACCAGCTCCTTCATTTCAAGAAAAATCCCCATGACGACACTGCAAATTTTCTCCACGTCTGCACGGTCAGGATAGCCTTCCTTGTCAAAGCTAACGGCATATTGTGCTTCTTTCACGGCTTCATCCGTCAAACGAACGAATATCCAGTCTACAAAATTTGATACAATACCATACATGATGGGTTGCCTACCACCGTTCAACTAGAACAACGTCAGTTCGTGACACGGAAAATATCGAAAATACATGCCAACATCGCAGCACACCTCGTAAGCCACTTCGCACTCAACGTAATTCTGGGCGCGCCCTTGGTCAAAATCGGATTTCTTTGCCTCGACGATGCAGATTATGAAATTTCCAATCCTGACAAGAAATTCCACGTTACCGTTTGCTGGAACTTCCTTGCCAATTAACGAGCTCTCAATGTCTATAGCTATTTCATTGCTTATAAAAACTAGTCGAAACCGTTTCAATGAGATAGGGCTAATTGACAGAAGACACATATATGATACCTACCAGCGCAACTAACGATAACTGCTCCAATGAAATGTCTTCTTTTTGCCGCCACTCCGAAGCTAGGTTGTCCCATCGTTTTACAGAGAAGCTAAAGAGCTGTCAGAACGTGTATCTGTACAAAAATCAGTACATTACTATTACTTACTTTCAGATAGTGCATGACTTCGTCAAGCGTGTCAGATGGCATGTCTACTTTGGGCGGATCGAATACATCAGCACCAAACCTATCCCAATACCAATAGAATGAATTCGTGACATGAATAAAAAGCTCCGTAGGAAAAAAAAAAAGAAACTAGAGTTTTTACCCGGATTTCACGCCGAATGCATCTGACACTGTAGTCCAGTCGTATTCGCAAAACGCCAGTTTTCCATCCGATTTCCTCTTTTTGTGGGTCGACGCATAGTCTTGCAAGATCTCTAGTCGTCGCTTTCTTTGAACACTCTTGACGCTGTCTGTAGAGCTTCGACGCGATTCTAAATATGATCACAGTAGGTAGTTAACAAGACAGAGCATACAAGGAAAATCAACTGTCGCAAACAAGATCATATACCTTCAAGTGAAATGAGAAGCATCATAGTGGGAAAAAAAACACGAATCGTAATCAATGTCACACTAATGTTCCTTTAGATGCAGCAACAAAACGGTACAATCTCTTGAAAGGTTAAATAGAGCAGATGGATACCTTCTCCTTTGGCCGGCTCTTATATTTTACAAGAATCAGCAGGAAAAAAGGAAATCGCGAGAACTAATTAGTCATGATTGAAAATAGATAGAAATATTTGCTTTGCTCCTTAATGCCGACTCATGAAGTCGTTACCTGTCGTGGGCATGTCCAGGAGCTTCATTAACAATGCATCCACTGTCTTCCCTGCACTAAATGCAGCCTCTTCCAGCATGTCCTCTTTCTCCACCAGTGAGTTCTTCTCCTTTCGCTCCCCTTCATCAAGTCCTGTGTCCTCCAACTCTTTGTCCAATAGGAAATTCAGTCGCTTTCCACGGGGTCCATCTTTGAACTTCTTCAAAGCTGCCTCTGCCTTTTCTAACCTCTCCTTTGTCTCCTTCAACTCTTGTCTGATTTCTTTAGCACTTTCCATAGTTTTGTTGTTTTCGATGGGAAGATGTGCTGCGAAATGTGATCCAGTTTATCAACACCAATCAGTGGCTCAATCAATACATATCATTGGGAACTTTCTAGACCTTTTCACAATTGTAACTATCAATGACATTTAATTAGAATATCTATATCGTGACTCAAAAAGATTCGCTATAAAAAATGACAGAAATTGAGCTATTTAAAATGTTTGCCCTCACAAGCGAATTTATTATTGGATTACAGTCTACCCTCCATATATGCACACCCTCCATATATGCACGCTCCAGCTCTTCCCAAGGGGTGTGCATATATGGAGGGTAGACTGTATTGATCGGAATTATCCTTGGATATTCCTTTTATTACAAAATTCACAAAGATCAGCTGCATATCATAAATCAGAAAACTGATAAAGCAATCAATTTAATGGAGTCGAAGAAAAAAATCCAAAACTAGCATACAAATTGGCCAACGTGATTATCCACCAGAAATCGAAAACTTATGGAACGATTTAATCCTATTATACGAAAAAAGAATTAAATCGGATCCAAAATTTTCGTTTAACAAAATGGTACTCGAAATTCATAAGTTACTTGGTGAAGGAAAGAGCATTGCCGTTTCTACGATAAGAAATTTTTACCTGCGAAGAACAACTCCACAGAAGAAGTCTATTATGGCGATTCAATGTTGGGTTGAGGAGGAAAAGAAGAAAAGCGTAAACAATGAAGATGACGAAAAGGCATAGATGATAGTGATTTCATTATTGATAATAGCAATGGCAAAAATGATAACAATATTTAGATTCGCACCAGAGTGACCAAAGAATAGGTTATACTCATAAATGGCTTTGGGTCCGAGTATTTTCCTCCCATGCAATCACTCTGGTGCTTTTACTATTATTTATATTTCCAGAGCGCGCATTCAATAATTGAAATAATAAAATTTATGCTTACAAAAAAATTTACGTTTTTAATTGCAATTGTGTCAAAGCTCAACGAATGCGTTTAAGCAGTCTTTTATCAAGACCATAAGGAACAATCTTTCATTGATAGGTTTTACGTTAAACTGCTTCCCTTTACCTTTCTTCAAGTTTTCGTTTCTTTCTTGGTTCATTATAAGTTGAGGTTAATGTTCGTTTATTGTTTATTATCTTTCGTTCTTCTTGATAAATTTCATAAGTGATTTTTTCTTTGTCTAAATAGGTTTGTAAAGACTTGGTCTCTGTTAGTTTAAAAATATAAGGTGCAATTTTTTCTCCTTGAGCTTTCTTTAAAATGCTTCTAATAGTGCTGTAATTCTTGGGTTCCATGGTGGATTTGATGTAAATTAGTTTCATATTAATATTTTTTTATATAGAGATAATCCTATATAATCCTGTTATGGTTTATATTCATCACATTCTGGTATGTTTATGATAAAGTGAACATTAAAATTGGCAAGTCCATAAGTTATGAATGAGCACCATTATTTCAAAACGTTATTAGTCAAATTGGTTAACTTTCAGCCATACCAGCCTCTTATTTAAGAATGTTCACTTTGTCTGGTTTTGTTGCAGCATGCCCCATATATTTAGTTGTATTTCACAATATTTCTGAACGTGACTTGTAAAATGTTGTACCTCAATTGGGGCCTGTGGACCGAGACAACTGAGTTCTAGACCGAGACAACTGAGTTCTGGATTGAGTGACTAGGTTCTGGACTGAGACAGGTCCCCAACTGAGGTACAACATAAACATTTATAGATGAACTCGAGCCGCTCCAATGTTCGTATCCTTTCCAGGTTGTTAACCGTAAAATGTATCTACCTTAATCTTTTGAGAGATTCGGTGTACTATGAGCAGAATAAATGTACCCAGCTACAAGATCCTTTACATGAATCATTGCAGCTTCTTAAACGGCTTGACCGACCAATTTCCCTCACTCAAAGTTTGTGGCTGTATCAATAATATTAATCCCTTGTTTGGTGGCAGACATCAAGGCGTGGATTATGGCATTTTATCCTGTAGCTGCCGTTTATAGTTAATGTCGGAATGTCACTACGCCTGGTGAAGAGACGAATATTACCTTGTGAATCTGAATGGTTGACGAGACTTTACAAAGGCGAAATTAGACAGTAATAGTAAACAAGACATCGCATTTTTTCGTTGATCAAACTTTCGGCCAAGGCCTTGAAGATAAAATTTTTGGTAATGGAGTTTTAATGGCTGACAATGTTATTGGTGATCTTTTAACAGTACAGATTATTGAAAAGTAAAAGCTTTAAACCAAGTATTCTTGCCATAGTCAGGAAGATAGAGCATAATTTGCAGATGCTTACCGCGTTTTGAAGAATCCATAAATGCAGAACAATCTGCGTAAGTTCACTTTCTATATGCTCTTATTTCGTTGCACATAAATAATAACTATAGGCCCTGTCAGTTAGCTGAGATAAGTTTTTATCATTATGGCTTGCAATGTGGTAAACGCCAATTTCAGCAGTCTCCATCCGTCATTCCTAACAAACTTACTCTTGGGCGCGTCAAGTCTGTCTGTGCGTCGTTTCTTAAAACAAATGGTCAAATACAAAATCGGATAATTTTACACTGCGGGTGAATCAAGCGGTTAGCCCATATCCGATACCATCAGCGTCATGACCAACGTGTCATGCTCCCTGGTTAACCCCAGCTCGTCTCCTAACTTTCATCTTAAACGTCGCCCCTTTGACTGTAAACGTAGACGACATCACCAATTGCCTAGTCTGCTCGCTCTCTGGTAAAAGTTCAAATTCAAATTTGCGCAAGAGTGCAACGAGCGCGACATCCATCGTTATCCACGCAACGTTCTTCCCAATACAATTGTTTGCTCCAGCACTGAATGGATAGAACGCATCTAGACTTGGATCGTTCCCGGGGAAGAATCTTTCTGGAATGAATTTGTCCGGGTTTGGCCTAGTTGGAAGAAACGTTCGATTGTAAAAAATAACGTTTTTCCCCTTGTTTAATTCTCCCTGCGCCATATGCTCTTCAATTTGCAATAACAAAACTCACCAATATTCTTCCGTATGTTGCAAAGTATACACAGAGCTGACTATCTCAGTGTCCTTTGGAACAATAACATCTCCAACCCTTAAATCGTATGGGAAAGTCCTCGGCATCCAACCAGGACCCACGATAGGATAGAACCTCATCGTTTCACTAATAACAGCTTTAAGATATTGCATCTTCTTGCACTTGGTATACGTTATGGGTTCACTGGGAACAGGGAAGGTGGCGTGGATTTCAGAGAGAAGTTTCGAGAGTTTCTCTGGATGCAAGTGGAGCAGCATGAGGGTGATCGTCAGCGTCACCGAAGTACTAGCTGTATACATGTGAGAGAAGGATGTACGGTAAGGATCAAGAGAACATGTGTCTGGATAAGGAGATATAACGTGGTGCAAGGAAAAGGTCACGCAGAAAATAGAGCATACCAGTTCCCGCAAAGCTATAAATATAAATGCAGACGTGAGCTGTTGATTATATGTAACTTTTGCCATAGTGACTGAGTGTAGT
This sequence comes from Paraglomus brasilianum, assembly GCA_910592345.1. Classification (NCBI taxonomy): domain Eukaryota; kingdom Fungi; phylum Glomeromycota; class Glomeromycetes; order Paraglomerales; family Paraglomeraceae; genus Paraglomus; species Paraglomus brasilianum. Next base: position 5,767 of record CAJVPI010000586.1, read on the forward strand.
AATTGCTTACAAAATTAAAACCAATTCTTTGATAATCTGCTCATCAGTAAGAGGTCCTTTGGATTCAAGTAAATATTTGAGGACGTCAACTCTGTCTTCACCAGACTGACGATGTTCCTCAATGAGACTCATCACGAACTAATAAATAAATCAATAGTTAATAGTGTGGTTTTATAATTATAATAGTCCAGCTATCTGATTCTGTCTACAGTACCTTGCGTAGCTTCGGCCCAGGCAATGAGGGCACAAACCATGATAAAACGGGAACAGCAGACTAATAGATAATTAGTTGTTGATAATGATAGTATGGTGATTGATTGATTTGATTGCAAACTTACAAATAGTTGTAGAGTCATTTCCCAGACCAATCGATCCACCATATCTGCATTAGTGCCCCTGAGAGAATTGAGTTTTGTTCTCAATACTGCAAATTTATATAACCTTGAATTATTAACTATAAACTGTCTTGTTTGGATAAATTTTACACTCAAAATAATACTGACGAACATGTCCTGTGACATCAAACGCCATTAGCCGCAAAGCGTGCATCATGTCAACAATCGCCCACCCATCGTCGTCCGCATTTTTAATTGATTTCTCAATTAAAGTACACAAGTCTGCGACAGTGTTTGATATTTGTGGCTCGATAGATTTCAATTGAGCGGTCGAAAATGCAGGTGATAACAATCGGCGCTAAATAAAATAAAGAAGCATCAGTACCAAAAAAAAAAAAAGGGCCAGAGAATTCCAAGGAGAACGAATAGATTATACTTTACGCGTTGTTTGTGTTCTTGTTTATCACTGCCGTCGAGAAAATCGATAGCATACAATCAGGAGACGCACTAGTTAATTCAAGCTATATATAGCGGAATGTGTTTTTATGGAAAAACCCCGCTTACATAATTGTAAGTAAACCAGGAACCCCGGCTCCAAAGATCGTTTCATAGATGTCAGACTTTTGATAATCTCTGGCAGTCACGAGAATCTAAATGAACAATTTGATTCGACTCTGAGGCCACCATCACATAATACTAATCTCGTTAGCACGCATTCATACCTGCTTGACAACATTCTTATCAGCAATAAGTACGCTCTCCGGACCAATTCTGACAACCGGTCCATACTTTCTGTGCAACTCCCTTGCTTTCTCGTGCCTACGGATAACAGACATAAAGGCGTGATAAGAATTGACAGATTTGCCAACTTGTAACAACGGATGGCCTGGAAGTCTTACCCAGGACCAAAGTATAAATAGATTGTGTGTAGAATATCTGTCCAGCGCCATGCCTTGGGACCTGGAATCGCATTTATAGTCGATTTTTCAAGGTGGAGTTTGTAAATCTGATGAATCAACCATGTCATGATGAAAAGTAATAAGAGGAAGGGAGCATCCTCGAGGATACTTTGAAAAATGAACAGAGATTGGGCGGTTATGTGCGAAGCTATAGCTTGCATGATATATGCTGAATGTACCATTTAGTGATATAATTTACTTATAGTAAGGCCGACTGACTATAAGGGAGCAGACAATGGTGTTGTGTGCTTTGATTGGTTTCACTGTAGTACGTATAACCAAACCTGTTTCAAAACTTGCTGAACTTTCGATAGAAATCACCAGTAGAAAAGAATAGTAATGATAACCTTGATGCACGTCTTATTTTGTGCCAAATTGAATTTTTAAATTGCGGCCCATTTACTTGTCATCATATGACCACTCTCTGAAAACACATCTCGCTTCAATAATAATAATAGCAACAGTAAAACCTGTAACTGATAGTATATATCTAAACTCATTTACGTAATAATGAGTACCCACAGATTTTCATGACTCAACGCGCACTTCTCCGCCCCACATCCATGTCGGCTGTAATATGGTATACGTTCAGCGTACTTATTATTATATACATCCCAACCCCTATAACATCAAGTAATTTTTGCCGAACTTAACCTATGAATGTAAATTCTCGCGATTAAAGCTATCCATAATTGGTCTTTCCTTCTTTCAATTACCACTCTAATCGGGGGGGGTTGCAAATTTACTATGATAAATGTTTTACTACGAACATTGTTTCATTATTGGGATAACTTTCTAAAAACTTATGTCGTCGCCTTTGCTATCCACCCCATCTTTGGGAAAGGGTTCACACGTCTATCTATGCTATTTTTGTGATTACGAGAAATACAGCAAACTCCTTAGCGAGATTCGTTTATGCGCCAAAGCAGAAAATTGGTTCTTACTAATTTGTGTTCTGCTCATCATGACACGTTATATCTGATGAAGTAAGTGGTCCAAAAGCTAGTTCTTTTATTTCATATAAATTACAACTGTGCAATACTTTTGTCCCCCCGTATATCAATGTATATAGTGCAGATTATGCAGAGCACATCTTTTCTCCATTATCGTTGATAATCTAGCCAAAAATAGAAACATTCGATGTATCAATAGTACAAAACACAACTCGGTAATAAATTATCTACAAGCATTCATATATAAAGAGCGCAATAGTATGATCCATCTTATGATCAATATGTCTCATAAGCCCACCGATAATTCCTAGATGTTAAACGTTACACACGGATCGGTATATTAGTGTACGTTGAGAATGTTGTACTTGAAAATTTCTTATTCAACGATGCCATTAGTTCCAGGGATTAATAATCCAGCAATTGACAACTTGGTTCAATCCTCCTTGGAAAGTATATACAATATACTTGAATGGATTCCTTACGAAGAATTCACCAACATAGAGCCGACTCAAATTGACAATGTCTACTACGCTATTCGTAAGCTAACATATGATGACGTAAAGATAATGCTGCTATCGCTTGGAAATATCGAAGAATGTACAACAACCCTTGTGAGTGGGTTTGCTAGAATATACTCACTTCCGACACACAAGTACAACAACAATGATATCAGTCGCTTTAGACGATATAAGAAATGGCTGAAGGAGCGCAACAAACTGGTATATGGATTCACCAAGTCTAATGACAAGTATTACATGGTTGCGAATAAACTCTTTTACCACTGTTATTCCCGATATGGGTTCTGCTCTGCATGTGGAATACTCCGATGTAGTCCTGTGTGGTGCATCTGTGGACATAAACAATTATCAGATGGATGGGCTAGCAACAATAAGCAACTCGACGAGTTTATTAAGAAATCTCAATTACAAACAAACTCACCAAATGATGTCTATTTGGAATGGATTCCATACGATTGTATCATCGAGGAGGATAAGGAATATTCATGTGAATTGTATGGTCTACCTACTGATCAACGTGTTAAATTGATTCCACTTGAGATAACAGACGAGACACATGATTTATATTATGCCGAGGTAAACTATTTACGTACTTATGCATCATGTTTATTGAACAGTTTAAATAATCATTGACTTATTGTTATGTATCATTTCCACTAGTTATGTGATGAGCATCCAGATATTCTTGCCACGGATGTTTGTGTTACCATCGAATTCACTTATGATGCAAGCGAACAAAAGTATTGTCTCGTAAAAGTTGACAGTAGATTATGTCTAGCGTGTACAGGACAATTAAGCTCCAAGATAAGTGCATTCTGCTTCAACTGTAAAGTGCCACAACCCCTCGGTTGGACTACGGACAACAAGTCTTTGGATTCATTCATTATAAAATCATGGAGCAATACAAGGAATAAATATGATGCCTATCTACACTGGATTGAATACTCTCTATTGACAAACGTACAAGAGATGAGATCATTACGCCATGGATGCACACATATAGCAGATTGGAGAACAAATGAATTGACACGCGTGACACTCAAAAAGATAGTCGACGAACAAAACGATCAGTTATTTGATTTTTATCAGGTAAATTATTTCACGCGTAAAATGCATATAGTAATAGCATTATTAACGTGTGTATCACAGATTATTGTTGTAACGACTGTACTGTACGTGTATTTGTTATTCAAATAGCTAACCAAGGAATACCCAATGATAGTAACACCCGAGGATATTTGGATAATTGGGATCACTCAGAAACCATCTATTCGAGAATATTATTTAGTTTTCTACCACGACGTACATGCACTATTGGACAAGTTCATACGAAATAGTAAACGTGTAAAGTACATCCAGTATAGTGACTTTTACAAACTCGAAGAGATTGGATCTGGTGGCTATGGAACAGTTTATATTGCCAAGTCTTCAAAAGAGAATATGCCGCAAACCGTTGTACTCAAACGGTTTAAGAGTTTCGATGAAACGCCGGAATTATTTATTTCCGAGGTAAGCAATAATTGGTAGTATTCATATTAATTAAAGTGATATTTAATTTGACTTCTTATTTATTCAATAGTTCAGAAATCATGCCAAGTGCTCATCCAATGATTATAATTTCCTTGAAATTTACGGAGTGACACAAGACCCAGAAACAAAAGAGTACATGATTGTTATGCAATATGCTAACAATGGCAGTCTTTTGTCTTATTTGGATCAAAATATTAACAAATTGACGTGGAAGATGAAATTACGATACTTGAAGGATATTGCACTTTATCTGTATAGGATTCATGATACGGGATTAGTGCATTGTGATCTTCACGGCGGAAACATAGTAATAGTTTTGCATGATAATTATGGTGATTGTGATGATGACGATGACGACGACGATGATGATGATGGTGATGACGACGACGACGACGATGATGATGATGATTATTATTATTATTATTATTATGATGACGATGATGATGATGATAAACAATCAACTCACCCACTGATATGCGATCTTGGTCTTTCTCAATCGGTGAATTCACGTCAACAAAATTCAACCATTCAAGGCGTTTTACCCTTTATTGCACCGGAAGTCTTCCATACCTGCAAATTTACTCAGAAATCAGATGTGTATTCTTTTGGTATCATTATGTATTTGATTGCTACTGGTGAACCACCTTTTAGAAATAGACAGTTCGATAGAGATTTAGCATGCAACATTATGGGCGGACTACGACCATCAATGCCTGATTCCACCCCAGAGGAATACAAGAAACTTGCTGAGCAGTGTTATGATGCTGATCCTGATAAGCGTCCAGATGCACGGAAACTTTGTTTTGATATTGACGATCTTATTGCAGTGGCGGACAATTCTGATGACAACACGTGGAATATCATCTATTATAATGATGTAAAGCCCTTATCACGTCTCGAAAAGGAGAGTAAATATTCTAGCACACTCTTACCTACTGGAGATCTGCCTAAACTAAAACCAAGGACTAAGTCTCATCAGTTACCTCCCCTATCAGATTTCAGCCTGCCAATTTAAAGGTAGAGTTAGGGGAAGGTTGACTAGGAGTAAGGGATGTAGTTTGGACTCAATTGGCTCCGTTCATGTAAACGAAGTTATTAGCATCGTCTACAATTTAGTGACTCGCTCTTTCGAATAAACTTGTGATTCGCAGTTTATATGAGCTTTATTCAAGAGCATACTCCTCTTCCAATTAAATAAATTAAACACGATAGATATTCTTCCATATACAGTATGTCAATATTAGTTGAGTTAAAATAAAATCATGCGTGTTTACTGTTAGCTGCCTTTGCCGGGTTATATATCATTTGAATATGTACTAAACTCCATTTTTCTTTTCCAACTCCTCGATTCTTTTTCAAGTTTATGAAACTGGTCACGAGTTGATGCTAATCTTTCCTGAATAAAATGCTTGAAAGCTTCATTGTCAATTTCAGCACCCTAACGTTGTTTTCATACCCAAACCAAATGACATGCAAGTCGGCCAATTTTCCTGCTCTTCATGGATAATGTTATTAAAGGCCTTGATAGACGCGATAGCCACTTCATGAGTAGAATACAGACAAGAATCCTGGAGACGCGATAAAAGCAGATCCCACGTTCCTCCCATTGAAGAATATGCCTATAAAGAACTAAAATCTTTGGTCATTACGCGAGTGATGAATCATCTCAATCCACTCATTCCCTCGAAATTCTTTTCACAATATTGTTTGGTCTGCACCATGCTAACCCAAATACTACGTAAATGTTGGACAATTAGCAGATCTTTGTGGTGGGTAGTCAAAGATTTTTTGATAATCAAGATTTCTCATTTACCCTGTATTTCAGTATTTTATGCTCCCACTCTTTTTTAGACCCAGATAATGTCTACTCATGCACAATCATCCACATCCACTTCCACACCTCTGTTGCCATCGCCACAATTAGCTCCCAACACCCATAGCACCACGTCTACGACCAACCACCAACCACCAATGGTCCGATTCAAATCCGACTTTGACACGAATCCCAATGTCTCTTCTTCTGACTCAACTTCAACTGACTCTCCGGCCACTTCAACGACCCCGCTCCTCTCAGCTAATGCCACGCGTCATCGCCGAACATACTCTTCTCTTCTGCCTCAGTCTCAGAATCAGCCTCAGAATCAAACACCGAACCAGCCTGCAGTCCAGTTCTCGTTATCCCGCCCAAAAGTGGTAACCATACCGGTGCGTACAACAAAGACTTCTCAAAAACTTGTGTTGCTTCCTGAACAGGCAGATAAAGTAAGCAGTGATGCAGCTGCAACTCGTGAGGAAGAAGTGGAGCCTCAGTCCCCGTTGGTTATGCGGCCATCGATTGATACATGGGGGCGTACAGATGCTGAGAGGATGTCGAAGGAGGCGAGGCAGAGTAGGTGTCCAAGGTGGGAATGTCTTCTTTTGTTGGGGGAGAGGGAGGGATGGAGGTTATTATATAGAATAGAAAAATGTTAATCATGCACATCACTGTATAGACGCGTACTAAGTTTCTATGTACCTCATAAGCAGTTGAGCACTTCATGTCACAGCTTGGTGAACAGTTTTATTGGATACAAACTGATTCGTTGTTTAATTATGAAGGGTGACAGCATATTGTACGGCCGATGGCTACTATTTGAATCGCTTAACAAAGTTTCTGAAGAAGGAACATAATGTTCATCCGAGGTAAATTTAAACGTATCAGTAAGAAAAAACATACATGTACGACCTTCATATGCGTAGCTATATTATATCTTTGTGGTTTATTTCGTTCTTATATATAACAGGCTCTATGATGAGTGTCTCTATGCTCAATATTTCTTTCCTCTAACTCTCGGTCATTCTACTCTTCTCTGCTCTTCGACTTCACGCAAATCTTCAGATGGACACTCAATAATGGACAAAAGAATTGATCAATATGAAATGCAATCGGGCACCAACCAATACTTTGATCAATATGATATTGACGAGAGTACAAACGAAACTTGCGAGCAATTAGCAGGTTCGAACAATACAACACCTAATCATTACGCAATTCCATCCCCTGAACTCAACATTGGAGAAGTCTTCTTTTTCGACTATGGCGTAGTTGTCTGTTGGAATTTAACTAATGAGCAAGAAATAATGCTGCTTCGCGACTTGGTCACTTCGGGAGTATTAATAAGGCCGTTGAAAGAAGTAATAGAGCCAGAGACTTTTCATTTTCAATACGATTTCAAAAGTGGACGGCAGCCAAGAATTTATAACGACATGATTACGTTAAAGAGTGGAAATCACATGAATAAGTTAACTATTAGTCATGCTATTAGCCAGAGTACAAAACTGACCTTGTACGAGTGGCAGATGGAAGATACGATAGAGAGAACGAAACCTATTCCGAAAATGCTTGCCAAGAATGGCAGATTGGATTTGTGAGTAAGCAAAAAGTTTCTTTGATTGAGAGATTAGGATGCTATTCAGGATTTATCGTCAGCCTGCTTTCTAACGAGAACATGTGAACTTTCTTCTTCATATAGAGATAGAACGACTATCACTAAATTAACTGGTGAGATGTATAAACTAAGAATGAACGTGAATTTGATATCAAATGTACTTGGTACGTAATTATATCTTGTGAATTCAGAAATTCAGTCTTGATTTCGCAGCATTAACTTGGCTGATATGGTTAATTGTCCAGATACTCCAGAGATTTTTTGGTCAGAGCCCTCTCTAGAGCCATTGTATAATGCAATAAGAGGTCAGTTGGCATTTTTTATGTGCGCAAGGCAGTTTATTTGTTTAAACGTTTCAGACAAATGTATCTTATATTGCATCACATATACTTGGTAGCCTACCTCGAAATATCTCAACGAACCAAAATACTCAATGAACGCGTCAACGTAATAAGCGATTTATTAGATATGTTACGTAAAGATATTGGCGTGTCCAATATGAGAAGAATCACCTGGATTATTATATGGTTAATAGTAGTGGCAGTGTTTGTTGCAATCGTAAGTGATTATGGGACGAAATGATTTGCGTAATTTTTTATATCTTATTAACGTTGTATTTATATGTATAGGGGGAGATAGCAACCAAAATGCATATCTACACAAATAAATACGATAATGCAAATCGCGCTTACAAACAATCCGTCGAAAGCCTTAATTTGTAATAAGTATTAGAAATTCCACCACTTATCGAAGTTAGAACAAAATTATAAGAGAGTGCAGACAAGTAAAGTGGGAGTGGTCTAATAAACACTTAATGATTGAACTTTATGATGTATAAATACACGAAGCAAATTTATGGAGTGACACAAGACCCTGTAACACAAATGAGTACATAATGTAATTGTTAGTTATTATTATTATTTATTATGCAGTATGCTATTAATGGTAACTATTGGGTGATGAAATTAGAGTATTTATTCACAATGCAGGCTCTGTGCATTGTGATCTTTATGGTGGAAACATAGTTTTGCATGACACATTCCCATTGATATGCGACCTTGGTCAGTGAATTCACGTGAGTCAAATTCGAGGTGTATTCTTTTGGTATTATTACGTATTCGATGGCCATTGGTGAACCACCTTTTCGAAATAGAGAATTCGATGGTGATCTGTTATGCGATATTTTAGATAGACTACGACAAGAAACTTGCTCAGCATTGTTGTAATGCTGATCCTGACAAACGTCCACGTGCTCTGGCAGTTTAGGATATTATTGAAGAGATAGACAAATACTCTAGTAAGCTCTTACCTATTGGAGGTCTGCCTAAACCGAAAAACTCAGTTGCGGGTATGAAAACAATAATTGGTTACACTGTACGTTGATAAAGTTGAAATCAATTTACAATTTAATATTTTTTTATCTCATAAATTTAGTGACTCAAGATTTTGAAAGATTTATCCCGCTTCCGATTAATACTTACCACAGCTAGAGTAGCTCATACTACCGACTTTTATGATCTATTTGGTTAATCGGTTGCACGTTACTTTCTATAAGATGTAATGTTGCCAACGTTTACTAATAAAACATTTAATGAACTTTGAACAGCGAGTAATGAAGCTAACTTACGGCTAAGTTCTTGTTCTTGTTAGTTTTTTACTTTTGCTAATTAGCAAAGGGAATTAATTCGGGGCAATCTCTGGCTTAATAATTTGACCAGTCAATACCTCGTTGCTCGCCATATTTAACTTTTAACTATTTGTGTTTTGACAAGACATGTATTGTCTTGATAGATTGATCACGTACCAATATCTTTCAAACGCTATCGCTCTATTCGATAGTCCGAATCGTATACAACTTTATAAAGAACGCATTTTTTGAATGAACTCTGATGAAATTGAACTTTGGCGATGGAATTCGGTTCGTATTTCGCGACAAAGACTACTGAGATATGTAGAGGAGAGAGGAGTTATGGGCGAATCAATGTTGTCTTGTAGCTTCCAATGACAGACGAATCCTGTGAACTATATCATACGAGGAATAGAAATTTATTTGTGCCTGCCCGGCTTTGGAGGGCAGGCTTGTGCATATTAAATTAACAGCTGTAATTCGGGAGATTGACAATCGATGTGTCTTGAATTTGTATTGGAACATATTGGCAAAGATTGAAATAGCTCGGTTACTTTTTGAGCGAAGGGTTTTTTTAAAAATCGTTGACGACAAACATGTTATGTTAACTAAAGGAGGTTGAAATACTTTTACACTTTGCATTTATGAGACATTAATGCGGCTGTTTTATTAGTAATTATAGGTTTTAGTAACGCGTAGCTGATTAAATATACGTATAATAGAATTTTGTTTACAGACTGTAGTTGGCGTTTGGCATATTTAGCAATAATAATATCGATGTGTGTTTGGTAATGATATAGGTTGAATTTTGCGACAAATAAGTTAAGGAACTATCTGTAGCAGGTCGGCTGAAGATGTGCTATGATATAATGCTGGGGAAAAGATCAAATTACTTGTTATATTGTGGTGAATTGAACTAACTATTGTTGGGGATTGTTCTGATAATGAATTCATCAAGTAAGACACATGGAGGCATTATTATGTCAATTAGCCGTTCACTTTGTTCGAGTAAACGTGAAGCTAAGAATGACAGGCAACTATTAGTGACTATAGAACAGTTTCGGTGATATTGGACAATAGGTACAGTATAAAGCAATTGTCAAATTGTTGCGGTTGTAATGACCAGTCATTAGCCAATGAGTATTTTATATCTTTCGATTGTCATACAGATACTTTAAGTTAAATACCACTCTTTTATCGTTTACATCAATTCTGTTTTATGATTATTTACAGTATCAAGGAAGAAATATGCAATAGTATATGTACGTAAAAGGTTTGTTGATTTGAAAAAGATATTCGTATATACAAGTGATGAAGGGGGAAATTTTAAGGAAAATTGTTTTTGAACAGTCGATTCGATAAATTGATATCTTACACACCGATTGGAAAGTGCAATCGGTAAGTTCTTTCTATTGGTAACTGCGTTATCTCTAACCTGATAGAATTTCATGCTATTAATTAAAACTCTTGAATAAACAGTGAATCACGAGTTTATTCCAAAATTTTGAGTCACTAAATAATATAACAATGGATTATAAATTTATTCATATCAAACATGTAATCAATTTTTTGTCTTCATACCTGCGGCTGAATCATTTCTCGGTTTAGGTAGATCTCCGGTAGGCAAGAGCTTACTAGAATATTTACTCTCCCTCTCGAGCTGTGATAATGGTCTTACATCGGTATAATAAATGGCATTCCATTTGTTGTCGTCAGACGTATCCTTGTACACCTCGTCGGTAAGGTTACACATGTATTCCCAAAGCTTCGATATATTCCTTGGACGCTTTTCAGGATCAGCATCACAACACTGCTCGGCAAGTTTCTTGTATTCTTCTGGAGCTGAATCAGGCATCGGTGGCCGTAATCCACCCATAATATCGCATACTAAATTTCTGTCAAATTCTCTATCTCGGAAAGGTGGGTCACCAGTGGCAATCAAATACATGATGATACCAAATACATATATATCTGATTTTTGAGTAAATTTGCCATTATGAAAGACTTCTGGTGCAATAAAGGGCAAAACACCTCGAATGGTTGAATTTGGTTCGCTTGAATTCACTGATCGAGAAAGACTAAAATCGCATATATATGGTTCACTCGTGAGAAAATCTATTTCTGGTGCTGATATATTATCATGCAAAACTATGTTTCCGCTATGAAGATCACAATGCACAGATCCTGCGTTATGGATAACGCGTATATCATATGCAATATCCCTCAAACATCGGAATTTCATCCCCCATGTCAACTTGTTAATATTTTGATCCAAATAAGACAAAAGGTCACCATTGTTAGCATATTGCATAACAATCATGCACTCTTTTGTTTTTGGGTCTTGTGTGAATCCATAAATATCGAGGAATTCATTAGCCCAGCTTGCGCATTTGGTATGATGTCTGAGCTAGCAAACAAGAATAAATAGAGTCAGATCAAAATATCACTTTAATTTACAATCTCAATGATTGCTTACCTCGGAAATAAATAATTCTGGCGTCTCATTGAAGTTCTTAAAACGTTTAAGGACAACAGTTTGTGGGTTTACACTGGATTTATATTCGGCAGTATAGACTGTTCCATAACCACCGGATCCAATCTCCTTAATTTCATCAAAGTCAGTATACGGCATATATATAATAACGTCATCAATCTGTATAAGCCTGTCCAAGATTGCATGTACGTCGTAGTAGAACACTAAATAGTATGTTCTAGTAGAGGGGTCTTGAGCGATACCAATAATCCAGATATTGTCTGGTGTTAACATGTCTGGGTAATCCTCCTTTAGCTATTTGAATATCATTATAACAATATCGATTTAACGCGCGAAACACATATTAATACTATTGGCATTGTTTACGTGTAAAATAATTACCTGATAAAAATCAAACGACTGAGCATTCTGTCCATCAACTATCCGTTTGAGTGTCACTTTTATCGATTTATTTGTTCCCGTTTCTACCCAATCTCCTATATGTGTGCATCCATGGCGTAATGATGCCAACTCTTGCACGTCTGTCAATAAAGAGTATTCTATCCACTGCACATAGGTGTCGTATTCATTTTTCGTATAACTCCACGATTCCGTAATGAATGAATCCAATGACTTGTTACTAGTCGTCCAGTCAAGAGGTCTTGGTGCTTTACACCAATAACAGAATGCATTTATAGCGCGTTTAAATTCTAATGCGCATGCCAGACATAATCCAATATCAGTTTTTTCCTTGACTAGGTAATAATTCTCTTTACTTGCATCGTATGTGAACCCGATGATAACCCAACAATCTCTGTTAAAAATATCGGGATGCTCGCCACATAACTAGTGAAAATGATAGGTTATAAATTATCCAAACAATTCAATAAATGCAATGCATAATCGAATAGTTTACCTTGTCACAATATGAATCATCTGTTATCTCGAGTTTGACAGCCGCACAAGTAGGTAGGCCTTTTAAATATATACTCTCTTTTTCAGCTTTAATATTAATGTCACCAAATGGAATCCATTCCAAATAGGCTTCGTTTGCTGAGTTTGTTTGTAATTGAGATTTTTTAATAAACTCATCGAGTTGCTTATTGTTGCTTGTCCATCCATTGGATAATTCTTTATGTCCACATATGCACCACACGGGACTACATCGGAGGGTTCGACATTTAGAGCAAAATCCATATCGAGAGTAATAATGGTAAAAGCGTTTATCAGCAACCATGTAATAGTTATCTTCATGCTTAGCAAATCCATATATAGACTTGTTGCGACAACTAAGCCATTTCGCATATCGTCTAAATTGACCAACATCATTGATGTACTTGTGTGTTGGAAGTGAATATATTCTAGCAAATTCACTCACGAGTGCTGAAGAACACGTTTTATCACTTCCAAGCAATAGCAACATTATCTTCCTTTCATCAACTCTACCGTCATCCAGTGTACTATAATTAGCGTAATGGACGATGTCAATTTGAGTTGACTGTACGTCGGTAATTTGCTCGTAAGGGATCCATTGAAGCTTATGTTTATGTGCTAAGGAGGATTGAATCAAGTTGTCGATTGATGCATATATCCCTAAAGCTGAGGGCATTGCGATAAAGTTAAAGGTTTACGATACATCTCAGAGAGCATTCACTATGTATTTTTATATTATTTCAACACCTCGTATATAGAGCACATGTTTCACTATTTACTAATCATAAACAAACAAACTCTTGTTTATCATAAAGTATAAAAATAGCCATGTTACAAATAAGCAACTCGATATATTTACGGTAAAGTGGCGATATTGAATGTACTTTTGCTTGTCAAAGAAAGGCAGAGCAATTTGCTTATTAACTATGTCATAATTATGATTATAAATGTTGCACAGTTGCACCTCTATAATATTGTAAACTACTCTTACTCTCGTAGTAAGATCGCGAATGGCACGAGCCTTAATTCTACAGTTTACTAAAGGCTTAATTAAGGTCTTGAAATTATTGGCCGCAATTTCTCGCTTAAGTGGCGATTGCTTGACGGTTAAATCTCTCTCTCTCCCTCCCTTGCAAGATTTTGTAATTGGCAGCATTCACATATTCCAAAAGAGATAAAAACCATTGTTCAGTTGGAGATGAAAATAAAATACAGTTGAGCTATACCAATTTCCACAAGGGGATTGTATAACGTGGATTCAGTCTGTTGGTCAATAGTACCAGACAACTTATTTGCACTCAAAATTGAGACAAAGGTCGTACTTTATCATCAAATGACTGCCAAGTGCTACGTAATTTAAAAACAATAATAATTCCCGTGTTACAATACTTAAGTCATGGACTGGTCCAACATCTAATTATCGTTTACTTGTTCGCTCAAAACTCTAACTAAAAGGAACAGTATACAAACGCATATCATAAACGTTATCGACACAATCACCAAATATCCCGGTATTTTTTATCATAATGTAGCTTTTTGCAAGACAAAAAGTTTTTTGGCATGTAAATTGTGTGAGCACTGCTCTACGCATTGTCGCAAAAAAGAAAAGCTATGAATCCTTCTTATATTTAATTAATAATGTTGAGTTGGGTATTCGACACGAGCAGAGTAGCGGTTGGTAATTATCGTAGCTAATAAATCAGTATATAATCAGTATATCTACAGTATTCAATAGAGGTTTATTGAGAGATTATGGTAATAATTCGGGGAAGAATTTCCGAAGAGCAATTTGAATAAACAACGCGCTGTTGTTTAGATTAAAATACTTTACTATATTATACGGCAATCAAAACTTTTTCGACAACATCAATTCTCAACTTTTTGAGCCAACAATTTGCTAGCGTCTTCGATATTGGTATTGGAAGTGAGATAAGTTTTACAGCATGTTAGTCATAGGTGGCAGTTCAAGAATGAATTGCGATAAGGAGCCCATCAAAAGCGATGTTACACTCAAAAGAAATTAAATTAAGCCAGTCGCGCCAATAGAATCGGTATGTAAGAATTGACCGTACTTTCCTGCATACTAATACTGTTAACATTTAAACCACAAATTCATCGTGATAAAGATTGTTGTAGAAAAATAACCAACCGTTGCTATTGAAGAGATTAAACAAGTTGCAAAAATTACGGAAGCAAAAGAGCATGAACGTAAATTATTATAACAAAGCGATTATCTATATTGATGGCCTTAGCAATAAATAATGTACATTACCTGTACCACGCGTTTGCCACGGTAGATCAGCGTTTATTACTCACCTTCTCTGGGGGCCAGTCGCATTAACTTCTCTCGCAATAGTAATGTACTCACGGCTGTATATGTCCTATTCATTATTCTTCAATCCTCTTTATCGAATGGGCTAATCAATAAGGGATAACATCACAATATAAGTTATGAATTAAATTGCCACAATAACATCTAACATCTTAGTCGGGAGATTTTTCTTAACCCCTGAAATTTTGCGGTAATCTCAAGTCATGTGATCGTGCGAGGACCGGAGGATGATGTAAGCCCATGCAAAGTTACAAGTTTTTTGCCAGGAAAGCTACGCTTGCCCCACTAGTTAAACCCGCTCGATACCCAAACATACTGCAGCAATGAAGCTCACACTTAAGACCTTGCAGCAAAAACAGTTTGAATTGGATGTCGAGCCTGAAGACAAAGTAATGTATCTGATCCTTTGGGAGATCCGTAATTTTTGCGCAGTTTTGTTTTCAACAGATTCTATGCTGAACCATAACTCGCCTTTCAGGTTATAGACGTTAAAAGGAAAATAGAGGAGTCGCAGGGACATGAAATTCCATTACAGAAATTAATCTTCTCAGGTATTGAACATATTTACGTAATTCTTACCAGTAATGTACGCCTTACAAATTTCAATCTCGCATAGGCAAAATCTTGGCCGACGAAAAGCCGTTGTCCGAGTATAATATAACCGAAAAAGATTTCGTGGTCGTTATGGTCTCAAAGGTAGAGCTCGAGTTGGTTATATGCGCGTATTATACGTCACACATTCCGAGCATTAGCACTCTAAACACAATCGGCTCGCCCTACAGGTATCCAAGGCGCCATCCGGCGGAACCGCGAACACATCTTCTAGCAAAGTTCCTTTAACTTCAGCAGCAGCTTCCCCACAAGGTGCTCCGACAAGATCAATATCTACCGCCACAAGTTCATCGACTACTCCTCCACCACCCGCACCTGTTGCAGCCCCAGTACCAAGTACGGATGTTCCTACGACGACTACACCTGCTGAAGGGGCGGAGACGACTCAACCACAAACCGGAGCAACGCAATCATCATTAGGGGATGTGAACTCTTTAGGTAAAGAGGATGTTCAATGTTATTAAAGCTTGCGAGATATTCAGGGTTGACGTATTTCTACCACTTTATTCATAGTTGTCGGTGCTGAATATGAGAGTGCGATACAGAATATTATGGAGATGGGTTTTGAGCGCGATCAAGTCGTGAAAGCCATGAGGGCTAGTTTTAACAATCCAACTAGGGCTGTTGAGTACTTAATGACGGTATGTCTGAAGTTGGCTGAAGCATAATGGCAAATCTATAAATTCTGATTTTTTTTTTATAATTGCTCATTACACCAGAACATTCCCGATAACGTGGAGCAACAGGCTTCACCTCCTGCTGGCTCTCCCAATCAGGCAACTGGCAATACCGGTGTTTCACAAACAAGTAGGTATACGAATTGCATTTAGTTAGGGAATGGGTTCTAGGGATTAACTGGGATTCCTTTTCAGCCCAGCCTCAGAACGTACAACCAACACAACCGCGGTCAACACCACCGCAACAAGCAGTTGCCGGGGATCTTAACTTTTTGAGAAATCAACCACAATTTCAACAATTGCGAAATTTAGTTCAGCAGAATCCGGCACTCTTGCCAGCATTGCTCCAGCAAATTGGACAGGCAAATCCCCAGTTATTGCAGGTAAGGCTCTTTCTGTTGTGAAAAGGCTGCAAGTGGATTATTTGCTGATGCCTCCTCCGTAACCCCCCCCCTCTTCCCTTTTCTTTTTTTTTAGCTCATTAATTCAAACCAAGATACGTTTATGCAATTATTGCAAGAGTCCGGAGGTGAGACAACCGAAGGAGGTCCACAGCCTCAGTACGTCCAAGTGACACAAGAGGAAAAAGCAGCCATAGATAGGGTATGTGTTGACTATCATAGTAATTTATATATATATTACCTGTTGGTATGTTACTAAAATTTTCTCAGCTCGAGGCTTTAGGGTTTGACAGAATGCGGGCTATTGAGGCGTTTCTTGCTTGTGACCGTGATGAGCAGCTGGCCGCTAATTACTTATTTGATCATGGGAACGATGAAGACTAAAACCAGTTCGCCACGATTCGGTTCCTGTTTTTATTTTACATTATTTTTCGTATATCGTTGTTGTTACATTTCGGAGATTGCTCTTCATTCGTGTGTATAAAAGATTAAGACTTTTTTTATTATAAAGTTTTGTTGGATGTAATGCTAAATATATTCGCGGTACAAGGATAATGATTGGTGGACATCCAGATGACACTAGTTTTGTTGAATATTTTTTTTCAGCCAATCTACTATGCGGATTAAAATTTAAATATTTGATTTGGCTTATCAAAGAACAATATGTTGACTTTTGGTGTTTTTTACTACAAATGTGCATTTATTATGGATAGCATTGGTATTCAATATAATGAGCAGCAGGCAGTAGGATGGAAATCATATTTCTATATTATAATGTCCATAGAAAAGGTACATCATGATTGGTCAGCAAGATTGACAAAAAATTCCATCTAGGACTAGGTAAAAACACCATATCTAATTTTCTGGGCAGCCCTTTTTTAAAAACAAGTCAAGCAAGCTAAACCTTACTGTTCCGTGAGGTAAACAATTTCATCTTCTATCTCCAGTGATTCCTTTGTCATCTTGGTATGATATTCATCATACTCAGAGATCGATAGGTGATGTATTCGAGTTACTTCAATGATGATAGCGTACGACTAGGACTTTTCATCCCAAGCTGATGTTCTCCTTGAGAAGAATAATATTAACATAACATGACTTTCATAAAGGATTTAATAAAAGAAAACGTCACATGAATACGAGGGTTAATGCTTTATAATAAATCATTAATCACATCACGACAAGCATCAAAAGTTTGTAGTCGTGTTGAATTTCAGTAAGTCTGAATAGTAAAGTCAATTTGCAGACAATCTAATAAGAGACATTTTATTTGATCGAATTAGATAATTTCGAATTATTGAATTTATAATAAAACGTTCGAACTTGGCGTAATTTATACTGGCGCTTTTTAATAGTAACATCTACGAATTGAACACTGGAAAACTAGCTTTTTACGTCAATTTCTAATGTAATTTCCCGCTTACACCGTCTACGTAAACATCAGTCAAAACTTTACGGAAGCATTACCAATCTTAGAAAAAATTGCGCGTGTCACTAAACAATAATCAAAATTGCTTGGATCTATTCAGAAGTCTTAAGCGGTATAGCTACCAGAATAAGGACAGTAATAAGATCAACATCCTCTGGTTTCGCGAACGTACTTATGGACCGCATATAAAAGGGAAAGACCAATTCATACAAGCAAAGCATACACATCGTGCATTTATTTTGTTTGCAAAATTAGATAATTTTTTTGTGCCACATGAAAATGTTAATAAAATAGCGCTGATAATTTCTCTACACCATAATTTTAACATGTCCTTTCCATCAGTCCCTTCGGTCGAAGAAGTGAGCGAGCTCAAGTTCTTACGTACTTGCAGTCCAAAAAAGGCGAACTGGACCTTGACGATAAGCACATAAAGTTATTGAAAACAAAGAAATCAAGCTGACAGCGGATAAGTTTATGCGATTTGGTTTAACGTTGGGACCAGCTGAAAGTATTGGAAAGTTAATCAGAGACATTAATGGCGAACAGGAAGGTACTTCTCCGCCGTAATTTCATTTATTAACTTGCGCCTCGTCATGGTGCTCATTTCCATGTTATCTCTTATCTTCATCCACCCGCCCATTTAACGTGTGCTTTTGGTTTGTGACCGCTAGCTGGGTCTTTCATTGGTAAAGTTTATATTGTATATAAGTTGCGTTGTGGTGCTCCCTATTTGCGTTTTTTTTACATTGATTATTGTTTCGTTTAGCTGTACAGCTAGACCTTGAAACAGAGAAGCGGAAAGGATGGAAACTGAATTATCGCTGGAACGGGAAAGAAGGCTTCGTTTTGATGCTGAACGTAGACCGCGTTCAAACACTATGGGTTGAGCCTGCAAGAGAAGCACTTATGGCAGAAAAATTTATAACCCATTAGCTTTCTTCAGTGATGTGTTTTATTGTTCAATACACAACATCTATTACTATAGCACAAGTCATTGATATTTAATGATTATTATGTGGAGAACTTTACTTCATCTTCAGACTCACGAATCAAACTCTCTAGATCAAATTATTCAACAAGCAAAAAATATTGATCAAGCACATGGTACAATACATTCAAGGAAACTTTTTCAGAGCCTCATAATGGAAAGGGAGTTGAAGTTTATGAAAAAAAGAACAGCAACATTTCTTCTGAAACTTTTTATTGAGGTGCATAATAATCATGGTAAGACAATAGTTGATACATCAGGTAGGTATAAGTAGCCAAAATACAAGCTTCCATCATTTGAAACTGTAGTGGATGTAAAGGTACTTCCATTAGCTTGGAATACAAACTTTCCTCCAAAGGCTGACAAATATTGTGATCAAGAAGCCATGCTTTTGGCTGTAATTTAGTTTGTGGACATTTATACCATTATGAATGCTTTTTCATAGACCTTTCAGGTCAATGCCATTATTGTCATAATTATCTAATAGAAGGTATTGTCAATAACAGCAGAATATTTCAAAATAGTGTAATAGTAAGTTATTTAAGAGAGTTAGTTTTTGGAGGAAGATGATACTGAAGTTAATGTGGATGAAGGAGATGACAATGAAAGGGTATTATAATTAGATACTTCTATAGATCTCACTTTAAATTTATCTTCATTCAATGTTTTATAGTGGTTCAGCGATGCATGCAAAAAATTATGGAATATACAGTGTGTAACGAAAATAATTGCCTTTGGACAATCGAAATTATTTTGTAAATAAACAAAGCGATGCATTGTTTATTATGGTCCACATATTTTATCAGCTTGTTTATGTCTCGTTGAAGATATTTACCAAGGAAAAGGTTTTGTTGACTTCTGCTTTAATTTTTGAGAACTTTATAAACTATGTTACACAAGTATGAAGGTTGAAATT
>CAJVPI010000587.1:0-25874 GCA_910592345.1 Paraglomus brasilianum
TGTGGCCCGGAGAGCTTTCAAGATTATCCGGCTTTTATACCTAGTGGCAGCGTACCTTCGGCTACAGACCCTCAACAAATTACCCAGTAAGAATTCTTACCTCTCGAAAACACCCTCGCGTCAGTGTGGGCCTTTTTTTTTCATCGAGCGTCTGAGTATATAACTAGTGGTCGATAAGCCGTGTCGTTGTTGAGTGTTAAGGTTCGTTTTTGGATGTCGTATGTAAGTAATATAGAGTGGCGACAGGATCGTTCGTTGTTTGATAATTGTTCGTGTCGTATGTGCGTAATATAGAGTGGCGACAGAGGATTGTTTGTTGTATATTTAAAATAATGTTGTATTTGCGCTTTGAAGGAAGAGAGGTTATTGTGAAGCGATGTATCGCAATGGAGGGAAGTGTCTGGGTATATATATGACTCCGTCATGACATAATACCGCGTCTGTCCCGATAGAATCAGTGTAACATTCCGGGGTACACGCAGTAAAAAAATTTTTCACTGGTTAACAAGTCATAAAATTTATAATTGTCATGGAATAATGTAGAAACATTTGGAAGGATTGTAAGGTGCTTTAGCCTTATAAGTATAAATGCTGTTATCTATATTGCACAGCTGTAGAAACATTTGGAAGGATTGTAAGGTGCTTTAGCCTTATAAGTATAAATGTTGTT
Organism: Paraglomus brasilianum; assembly: GCA_910592345.1. Taxonomy (NCBI): domain Eukaryota; kingdom Fungi; phylum Glomeromycota; class Glomeromycetes; order Paraglomerales; family Paraglomeraceae; genus Paraglomus; species Paraglomus brasilianum. The sequence goes on from CAJVPI010000587.1 coordinate 671, forward strand.
GTCTATGGTGTAAAGCAGCCAATGACAGTGCTAGGGGGATCCCTTGTCTTCTGTACATGCTGTAGAAACATTTGGAAGGATTATGGGTGGGAGGTGTTTTTTGTGTTTCCATAAATAAAATTATTTCACTGGTTAACATAGATATCTTAATGATGAGCAATATGATATCAACACAACTTCTGTAATACGTGTAAACAGTCACATGCTGTAGAAACATTTAGAAAGATTGTATGGGGGTGCTTATTTTCATATGTCAGATCGGAATTATAGCATGATGTATGAATCAAGTTGGCATTCTGCTTCACTCTTGTCTTATCACTATGTGGAGTTATAGATAAGTTGTATGCACACTAATACTAATGTACAAGAAACACAACCATCGATAGGTGTATGTTACAATAATATATATGACAATGTCATAATATCATACAGTTCACATTCATTAGTTATCTGTCATTTGTTCCTCACTTACAACTTTGATTATCAACCTTCTGCAGAAATATGTGATATTTGGTCAATGAGAACTATGAGTTCTTGCAATACATAAAGACAAATTGATGTATTAAGTTGTTTTTACGTCTACAGACGACGATTTTGTATTTTATGGTTGTGATTTGGAACGAAAATTGGCGTATAGTTTGTCCTAAAGTCATAACGCTGCAATGCGTAGTGAACATGACATATTGCTGCGTTGTTTACGTCTATAGTATTAATTCTATAATGTCGTATAATTTGCAGTCACGCGTCTGTAGGATTTTTTGCCATCACTTTGCTATTACAACCGAAAAAAAAAAGCTCGATATCTTTACCTTTTCGTTTCTAGTCACGGACAGTCATTTTGTTATGATGGGGTTTTATTGCACTAGGGAGCGCGAATATCAAATTAATCTTTCAAAAACTGCAACGAATAATTGGGGTAATTGTAGGGTTGCTAAAAGATAGAAAATCAGCAAGCAACGAATCTGAAAGTAAAGGCGTCGTGTACAAAAAAAATTGAAAAATAGATACAGTCCTACCTCAGTTATATCCCAGCTTTAATGCTAGACGGATTTCCCTTATTTTAATTCCATATAAATCTACCTCAGTTATATCCCACTCAGATATATCCCTATCCCCGATTTTTCCCAATCCCAATTTCCCAATCCTATAGTAATTCATTATGAACGTAACCTCGTTTATATCCCCTTAATTATATTAAGCAAATTTATCAGAAAATAAATAAAAGAAAGACAGCAATTTCCAAGTTCAAACCAATCGTCAGTCTTATTAGCGTTAAACCATTTGTCATTCTTCTTTTGCTCATTCATCTTTTTTTTTTTTTTTTTTTTTTTTTTTTTTTTTTAAATTTAAGTGAAGGGGAAGAAGTGAGTATATCCATAAAGGTAGGAAGAGAAGCACTTGCGACGGCCAAGAAATTTTTAGAATAAAGAGAATTTGCAACAGAAAATGATATTAGATAAATGCACAATATAATTCGGCGCTTAGCGTCACTGATAGAATTTATTAACCAATAAAATTATATCCCACCTCAGATATATCCCTTGGGTCCCAACATGGGGATATAACTGTAGTATAGGCCCACAAGCCCTGCTTCGCCATAATTGTATTTTTATTACAGTATTGTGTGTGTGCAAAGTTTAAAAATCACTTCTTATTCTTCCATTAAGTATATCGATTTTTTCGTCGATTGTCTGTTCAATGAAGTCGTACGTATAGGCACGTAGTCACGCATAAAATGAATATCGTAGTTGATTTGTCCTTAGGCCTTTTGTCAGGCTATGAGAAGCTTTACGAAAGCAGCAAATATGCGGATATTTCAATTTATGTTGGAAAGGAGCCAAATAATAAAATCTTTTTCGCTCATACACTGGTATTGTGTATTCTATACGTGCTGATATTCGTTTGCACGATTCAATAAACAGCCAATCAAATTTATAGATCATTTCCATTTCCATTTAAGTACGACAGTTAGTGACCGCTTTTAACGCTAACGGCACTTGTCAACACTCTGCTATTTGCCCAGAAATCGAAGGATGAACCAATATTAATATTTGTTCTATAATATAGGTTCTAAGACCTGGATGGCGTGCTTTCGTTGAATATTTTATATGTAAATAATTATAAACCCCCTTTTACTCCCTTTTAGTCGTATAGTCTTTATTGGCGAAAAAAACAAAAAACATTCCGGCAACTGATTGTAAACGTTAAATTGTACATGAGATAGTTTAGATCTTTGTTATTAAATAAATAGCTTGTCCAAAAAAAGGGAAAGTGGCGGGGGAAAAAGTTCCATCCATAATTACAATTAACAACGCGATTCGTCGTTTCTCAAACTTAACCTTTCGTTTGTCATGTAAGATAGAGAAGAAATTAACTATCGCAAGGAACTTTATTCACTCGCCGCTATAAAGCTTAGTCTTATCTATCTGAGAGAGTAGAAATAACGTAAATCGACGACGAAACATATGAATAGACTGTGATACAGCACACTCAACCATTATTATTACTACTGCTGTACTGAAAGTCGTAACTCAATCATTTACTACTACAATCTGCACATCTATTATTAATAAACGTATTAACGTTAACAAACTGAATTTGTAAGCACACAATACAAATATTCTAAATATAGACAAAGTTGAAATTTTCTTCGAGGCCGGGTTAATTAATCTACATTAATATTAATATTAATATATCGTTCCTATTATTTAGCTCCTAATAATAATAGATGATGTTTTATCTTCCAAAGTTGAAATTCTACTAACAAGTATAGCAATGATTTCAGATGAACATGTTCTTTAGCGCATTTGAGTGTGCAAAAGTTTCAACGATATTGCACCATGGGTGAATAGGTTAAGCCAAGCCTGCTAGTGCAATCTAAAACTCTTCCCACAAAATAATGTACTTTCTCCCGTGTGATATATCTGGCCTTTTTTTTTATTGTGTGATGGTACAAGTGAATGCGATCTGTATAAGTTGATTTTACTGTTAACACAATAGTAGAAAAAAAAATTGAATGCTTATATACACGTTAGTATTGCACAACCATTTCATACGACAATTCTAATGTCCAAGCGCCTCACTAAAGAGAGTGGGCATATACCCTCTACCGCGCAAAATAACGAGTAGTAGTTAATCTATACACTATTCACAAATAATGTCCGAGGATTCATTCATCCGCCCGAGTTGTAGTAGCAAAAATGTTCAAGTTCAGATAAAATTTTGTTCTTTTCAACTGGCTTACTAATAACATCGTCGAAAGTCCTTGATATTCCAGCATTATGCTCATATGCGGTAACAGCAACGATTGGTGTGGTCATGTTAATGTTTTTTGTAGATTTAATCATACGCGTGGCTAATTCGCCATCGACTGGATGAGTTCGAGCGATGGGAAAATACAAGTCAGTCATTTTCCAAAACAAAAAAAAAAGTCATCCCCTATGATTCCAACACTTACTAATAGGCATGCGAATGTCCATGAAAATAATGTCAAATTTAACATCTGCCAGAGCGCATCTAACAGCCTCTGCCCCATTTCTGACAACAACACAACGACAGTTCAGTTTAGATAGAATCGTTTCCATTATCTTGGCACTTATGGGATTGTCTTCGGCTACCAAACAATCCAGCGAACGTCTGGATAATCGCACGTTCCGGGATATAGATTGGGTAACATTGTTCGATCTCAGATTACTATCTCTGGTGATGGAAGGCGCACGGCTTATCGACTCGTGTCGAGTTCTATTTAGACGTGAAGTATCTGGTAAAGCTGCGGATCGGTCTACATTGCTCAATGCGGGGATTCTTAGTCGTGTTGGGAGCGAATTGCGACGATGCTTTTCTTTGACTACATGTCTAACATAGCTTAGCGGAGTCTGACTATCGCCGAATCGTGAATCGGAATTTTCCCCTGGTGATACCGGCGACAATGGTGACGATGGACCGATTTGAGATCCACTTGATATCGAGCTAGTGGAGAGAGTGGGCGAACCATTACAGGGACGTATTTCTGACATGGATCCCATTCGAGGGCGTTGCGGCCTGGCCTGTATCAACATCTGGCGGATTTTACCGCTACCATTGTCACCGAAATCAGAACGCAACCTTCGAATGATGTCAAGGTTAGCTTTTTCCAATACGGGTAGATTTTTATAAACAAATGTCCCAAAATCATCTACGTTCTCCTGATCTTTGATTTTTCCTTCGCTCAAGTCGCCGGTTTCGAGTCCAATATGATTTGAATTACAAATCCCCTCCGTTTTGACAGCCTCTTTGGCTGACGCCAGCTCTTCAACGTCGTTAAATTGAGCTGTCTGTGCGCCCCGACCGTCAAAGTAATCTGTATCTTCCATATGCTTTGGTTGCGGAACGAAATCAGCAGGCTCATTTAATATAGTCTCCCAGTTTATGCCGTTGAAAAATGGATGGGTTTTCACTTCGTTGGCACCATTAGCACCTAGGCGGTCTTCCACATTCATACATAAAAGGCGCTCTATGAAATCTCGAGCTTGCCAAGAAATTTCTACGTCATCGTACCACACTATGTTTCTGGAAAGTATATTTTCAAACACTTTCTCTGGTGTTTCTGCGTGGAATGGTGGTATACCGTAGAGGAATTCATAACATATTACGCCTAAAGCCCACTAGCAGGTGCAAAAGAAGAAGTAAATATCGTGCAAAAAAGTCCAAGACTCGGCGCATATAACTATTGGATATCAAACATTACGGATACATACCCAGTCAACCATATCATTTTTTTCCATACCCAATATACTCTCTGGTGCCAAATAATCAGGTGTCCCCACAAAGTTTTTGGTCGATTCTTGTTTCTCAGTGTTAATAAATGCATGGTTGTTTGTCGAGGTACTTGTAGAAAGCGAATTTGCTGATATCGACGTAGAATTCTGTAATTCATCGAAAAATCCCGACTTTAGAGGTGTACTCCCAGCAGGGCTGCTTGGTGTATCTGGAGCACTTTGGGCTGCACTCGTTGTTCCGATAAAATTGGTTTCGGCGGAACCGCTACTACATACGGAACTTCTCTTGTTATGTGATAGAAGCAATCCAAAATATGACTGAGGGAAAAGATGCGAATTCGTAGAGTCTGGTGTCGTGGGGGACGATGATGAAGCGTCAAAAGATGACATGCGAGACGGCCATTTCTTATGGCCTTTGCCATCACTTGCCACAGACTCGTTGCGCGTCTGTCTTCCAAGAAAACCTATTCGCGATAGTCCAAAGTCGGTCAATTTCAAATGTCCGTTTTGATCAATTAGTAAATTATCTGGCTTGAGATCTCTGGGGAAAAAAAATGGTAGTATACGTACACGTGAGTATGATACGAAAAGACAAAGAAATATTTTTAGGACTGCATTTTATACCTGTGAACGATTCCTCTATTATGCAAATATTCTAAACCCAAGACTACTTCGGCCAAATACTTTCTTGCCCAGTCTTCCGGTAATCCTCCGATAGCCTTTACAAGTGCGGCACAATCACCTCCATTAAGATATTCCATTACTAAATATAAATAATCCTTACTTTGAAATGAAAAATACAATTTGACGACAAACGGAGAATCTGTCTGCGTCATGAGAATCATTCTTTCGGCCTTTACATTAGTGACCTGATTCTTTGCAATCATGTCTGATTTTTTCAACACTTTGATCGCATAATAATCCCCCGTTGTGCGCTTTTTTGACAAATACACCGAGCCGAAAGCACCTTTACTAATTGGTTTTATAATTTCGAAATCTTTGATACTTGGTTGAGATGGTTTTGATGACATTCTTGGAGATGATGTTGACGGAGAAGCTGACAATCTGGTGTCATTAATGTCTGTCAAGTCTTTAGATTCCGCAATTCGGGGGCTCGATGCAGCAGTATTTGTATGCTCAATGTCAATAGATATCCTCGCATTCTGCCCAACCGTTTGGAAGTCACCAGTATCCTGACCGGTGCCTGTGTCTACTTGCGAAGAACTGTCAGCGTTACATACATCAACTGTAGGTGTAGATGGTTCGGCATTCTCTTCACTTTCAATCGACGGCAGTCTTGTATCAGGATCATCAGCTTCGCAATTAAATTGTATGGCATCGTCTTGTGAATTGCTGTTCGTATAGTCTTCAATGTCCATACGAATCTCTTCAAATTTCTCTATGGCAGATTTAAGATTGTTCACGGCCTCCACTTTTCCTCGTATAACTGTCTCAACGTCATTGGCTAGTTCAGACATTGATACAGCATTCAAAGTAGGTGGTTTCCAACTCAATATGCTAGCTATGTTAGATTCAGATCTAGGTGATATCAAAGCCAGTCGTTTATTATCATCGGACTCGTCTTTCGATTCAGGAGTGGATATTTCTAACGCAACATTAAGAATATCATTCATCGATGATAAGGCATCATACTCGATCTGTTTTTGATCTTGATTGTGCGTTGCCGATTGTTGTTCTGAAACACCAATGTTCTCTTGAATTATCGATCGAATTTGTCCCTTCAATTCACCGATACCATCATTGCACATTGCCACATCCATTGTCGCACGATTCAAGTCGGCACAGGCTGCAGAGTGTCTTTCAAAAAATATAGGCGGAATAAGTCGTTCGCAAATATGGCATAAAACTGGTTCTGCCTGTGTTTCTGTCTCAGAACACTCGCTCCTTGGCTGCTCATAGTACGAGTCAACCCCCTCTGGTGACTCTGGAATATCTGGCACATCCAAGTTATGTGCGGACGGTGATGTTGGGATAGGTTGATATTGATGCCACATAATATTATCGCTTGCTTCTTCGCTTATGTTTGACATCTGTTCAGCATCTTTCTTATCGGCCTCCCAAAGGCCGTCATCGATCGGCTTTATGACCCATATTGAATGGCTAGCAATACCAGTTGCTCGGTCATACACAATCATTCCTTTCCCTTCCATTTCCAAATAAGAAAATTCGTCATCATCTTCTTCGGTATCTGAAAAGTAAGAATCGAAATCCGATGGCTTTAATCGAAATTTTACTTCAAGCGAACTCGAAAAGTCTTGTAAAAGCTGTTCCGTTGCCTTTGCAAACACATCAGCATCATCGGGAGCTAGAAATTGTGCAATAGGTTGCTCTAAAACCTGCCGAGGATCTGAACCCACCACCGAACTCCATGAAGGACTGAGATACATAATTCTACAATCAGATAAACTTAATTCCATAATAACGTTCATACTCTGCCCCTGTTTAGCGGCCTCTTGAAGATCTTCATCCTCTCTGAGTGTTTCCTCTACATCTTCAGCTGTATTAACGTCTTCCATAGTGTCTTCCTTTACATTGTCCTCGGCCTGATCGGTTCCCATGTGGAATACAAACTTAATGCTACGTAAAGTATCATTGCCAATTTCTTCTTCGTCTCTGAGATTCCAAAATCCTTTTTCGGCTTCCCATAAGCGAACCAATCGCGTCAGGTCTGCAAGAGCTAGCAATAGGGCTACATAGTAGCGTCGACACGGCCAGTCGGGATTATCATTCCAACGTTGGCCTTGCTGCTGTACTTTGCTAACGATATCTTCACAATGTGCCGGATTGGTCAATAAATCAGAGAGCGAGGTATCCAAAATGGATTGAGCCGCAGCGATGAGCTCTTGCAGGGCTTCAATGAAAGGCGTGGCTCGATAAGAATCTTCCGATATCAAAGCGAGGCGACTGTTATGATTTCTATCATTTTGTTGTGTAATTGGAGTGTTGGCGTTGGAATTTCTATCACCCGACAAAACTTCGGGTAATCCAGAAGCTGAACGACAACCGCTTACGTCTGCCGGGGACAAAGAGGAAACACGTTCACCGGAATTGTCCACCGGCTTGTTCGCAACGGTCATGATCCGGTGTCCTTTGTTCGCATTCCTTTGTTTGTTCGATCCAGGTTGGGGTGTTGCGTAGTCCAAATTAATGGGTTTTTGTGGAGTTTCGGTAGCTAAAAACGAGAGTAAATATAAATCAGCGAGTCTCTTAGCAAAAGTATATATACAAATGGTTTGTTAGCCATTACCAGGAGTCTCGTTATAATTAGTAAAAATCATTTCATCCGATTCAAAATCAACGTCATCTTCAGAATTATCATCGTCACTGTCGTTAACGTCTTCTTCATCTTCTACGTATTGCAACCCGCGCTCTACATAACCAGTTAAGGCGTTGATAATATTGAGCAATAATTTCTTCCTGCTCTCCAAATTGTTCTTTATTGCTGCGATATTATGTAGTAATAGACTTTGCTGGGATATATCGGAAGCAGGCAGTATGGTTTCTATTGGCGGCGGTTGTATTGATGTATCAACGAGTGATGAAGCCGACAGTCTATCTTCTTCCTTATCCAAAGGTCCGAATTGTATGTGATCGAGGTCAAGCGATAATGTATGCATATGTCTGCGATTTCTAGCTGTCGACTCGTTTTTTTCTCGGTAAAAAGGTGATCCACCTTGTGTTGTTCCTGCAGAATTTTCAAACTGATTCTGTCTAATAATTTTGTTAGAAGGAGTCCCGATAGTTAGGCGAGACATATCAGGTATCGCGTTTGCATCAATGAAAGAAGTTCGGCGCGATCTAACAAGGAATTTGCCCCCGCTGCCCTGCGGTGGACTGGCATAAGTGGGCGAGCTATTGTTACTGTCAAAATCGCTTCCAATACTACTAGCATTGCCGTCGTCCACGACAGGGTTCAGAGGCGAAGGCCGCTTAATTTTTGAAAACATGTGTTTCATATTGGAAGGTTTTGACTGTTTATCTTTGATAGGGCGGCCAGTCTATCAAGGCTATTTACTATTTACAAGCCCGGGGTGAAAAGAAGGGGCGGGACGAAAATAAAAAAAAAAAAAAACTCTAAATATTTAAACAATATGTTAGTGAGAATGTGAGAGTGTGTTTATCAAAAATGTGCAAGTTTACGTAGCAAAAATCAACATATTTCAGGCTTGAGAATGAATCTTGGACAGGGAAGGTGCATACGTTTTGTGTGATTGATCGATTGGCTTTACACGTGTTTCTGTTGAATCTGGTCACACGTTTAAACTTTATAGGGAAGAGCGATGCAAAGGTACAGTGTGCAAACAGTTAGTTATTTATGATTATTTATCGGAATTAGATTAACATCTTTGGGGAGCTTACATACCAATACAGAAATCGATGGCATTCGAGAAGAAATCATCACAATGCTAACCCCGTTGATATTTGTATGTATATTAACATTACTATTATTCTGTATGTATGAAGGCTAATTTCCAAGCCCAAACTTTCCTTGTGGTACGAATAAAGAAAGCTAACCATCAAGCTAATCTGTTTTCTAACTGACGTTGACGAATTTCAACATATTCTCAGAATTCAAGCTAATTATGTCTTTTGTATTACAAATGATATAATTTCCGTCATCGCCTCGGGAAACAACGGACTTTCCGCTATTTTGTTATTTGGTCTTGCATCAAACGAGGCTCGTATAGGACAACGAGCACACGCCTCTCTCCCAACATACACGAGTTTCGTGAATAAAGAGGACAGCCATTGTCGTGACTCTGTCTTTGTGGCCGTAAGAGAAGCACCGGAAAGAGAAGCACCGGAAAGATCATATTATGTAATAAATCGCTTGATTTATAATGCTTCTATATTAATATACGAGTGTATCCTGGGGCTAATGAAAAAGGGACACCCGCATTATTGAAATCAGTCTAAGCAAATTAAGGTGATCAATGTCAAGGGAAACCAAATAAGAAAAAAAAAAAAAAAGAAATTTAGTTATGTGAATGTTCGTTTCCTTGTATTCATTAATAAGGTTAACCCACTCACACATTGATACAATAATGTGCACCGAAAAGTAAACGCCATCTACACAAATTACTTTTAAATTCTTTATGTATTAGTATAGATATGTAGAAGGTTCACGTGATTAACTGGTACAATGATCATAATAAAACGATAGAAGAACAAATAACTAGACAATAATGAATAAATGCCCATGCTAGCTTTTTCAGAATAAGTAACCAACCGTTTTCGCTATTCTTTTTGCAGAGAAGTAATGATGTATGCTATTTTCTTGTGTGCGTGTCTCTGTCACCCTACCCTGTTGTAGTCATTATTAATTTTAGGGTTCAAAAAGAACAGGAAGATTGACTTTGTGACTGCAACTTTTATATACAGGATTACAAACTGTCAATTTATGAAACAAAAGAGCCAAGATAACTCTTTTTAATATGCGAGTTTATCGAATGTTCTTATTCGAATGTCACGGGGTAAAATCTTGGGATTAGACTAATATTTCCATTCATTTTAATATCACCATAATTCTGTAAAAGTATAAATTTCCATCATCATTGATATTCAAAACAGTATTACGGATAAAATTGGGTTGGATACTGAAAGGGGAATAAATAAAATAAAGCTACCGATAATATAAATACATTATTGTGAATAGTAAAGAGAAAAAAAATTGGTCAAACTCTTAAAATAGAATTAGTGTCGTAAATTAGATAGCACGTCAAAACTTTTGTTGTTGCGTTTGGATATGATTATCGAGAAACCACTGAAATTGCATACTCTCGTGTACAGATAATGTAGTATAGTACGCGCGTAAAATAAATATTATGGATGTTAGTCAACACTTAGCAAACACTGTACTGAAGGCTAAAGATCGTTTACATCCCCCCAGTTGCGAATAAGTCTACGTATTTCACCCAAAATGGAACATTACAGTTTATGGATTGCTAAGACCTAGTAGAAATGTAAACTCGCTTGCATAATCACTTATACAATACTTGTCAACGTATCTGTTTATAATAGAGTTGATTACTGCACCTTAATGTTACGGTTACAGAATATTCATGTAACATGAAACAGGTGTCGATTGAGTAATGCGGTAACGGTTAACCATGTTTATGATTTTGTTAATAAGAAAATTAATTTCAATTAATTAATATTCAGTAATTGAAAAAAACAACGTCATGTGCAATGTTAATGGCTATTCAAGCTAATGTTGTTAACGCCAGGAGTTGTTAATAATCCAGCAATTGAAAACTTGATTCAATTGTCCTTGGAAAGTAAACATAAACTTGAATGGATTCCTTGCTCACTAATTACCGACATAACGTCAAGTTCAATGGACAACATCTACCATGCAAAATCATATCAAGGTGGTGAGTATTGCTTGGAAGTAACGAAGAATGCACACAAACGCTTGTGAATGAGTTTGCCAGAATATAATCACTTCCAACACACGAGCACGATAATGATGTCTGTCAATTTAGACGCTATGCAAAATGGCTTAGTCAACGCAACAACGAACTTATAAGAGGATTCACCAAGTACGAAGACAAGTATTACATGGTTGCTGATGAACTCTTTTACCATTGTTACTCTCGATATGGATTCTGCTCCGCATGTGGAATACTTCGATGTGGTTCCGTGTGGTGCATTTGTGGTCATAAACAATTATCCGATGGATGGACTAGCAACGATAAGCAACTCGATGAGTTTATTAAGAAATCTCAATTACAAACAAACTCACCAAATGATGCCTATTTGGAATAGATTCCATTTGATTATTGAGAATGAGGGAGATTATGCAGAGTTGTATGGTTTACCTGCTTATGCACATGTTAAATTGATTCCACTTGAGATAACAGACGAGACAGATAATGTATATTACGCCGAGGTAAACCATTTACTTATACGTCATGTTTATTGAATAGTTTAAATAATTACTGACTTATTATTTCCACTAGTTATGTGATGAGCATCCAGATATTTTTAACAGAGATCGTTGAGTTACCATTGTATTCACATATGATACATGTGGACAAAAGTATGACCTAGTCAAAGAAAAAAAAGATATTGGATTATGTCTGGCATGTACATGTCAATTAAACCCCAAGATAAGTGTATTCTGTCTTAAATGTAAAGCACCACAACCTCTTGATTGGACTACGGGCAACAAGTCTTTGGATTTATTCATTATAGAATCATGGAGCAATACAAGGAATGAATATGATGCATATATACAATGGATTGAATACTCTCTATTGACAAATGTAAATGTACAAGAGATGACATCATTACGCCATGGATGCACACATATAACAGAATGTTTAGAGCTGACAACAAATGAATTGACATGTGTGTCATTCAAAAAGATAGTTGATGAAGGGGACAATCAGTTATTTGATTTTCATCAGGTAAACGTGTAAAATGTAAATAGTAGTACTAACGTGTGTATTAGTATCGCGCGTTTAAATTGACCAATGTTGTAACAACTGTATTTGTTTATTCAAACAGCCTACTAAGGAATACCCAGTAATATTAACACCCGAGAATATTTGGATAATCGGGATCACTTTGGAGCCATCTACTCGGGAATATTATTTAGTTTTCTACCACGACGTACATGCACTATTGGTCAAAATTATACAACGTTACGATAGTGATGATATCATGCAGTATAGCGACTTTTACGAACTCAAAGAGATCGGTTCTGGAGGTTACGGAACAGTTTATACTACCAAATACAAAAAGTATTTAGAAGTAGATAATATGCAACAAACTGTTGTACTCAAACGGTTTAAGAGTTTTGATGAAACGCCGGAATTATTTATTTCCGAGGTAAGCAATAATTGGTAGTTTTAATTAAACTGATTGTGATATTTAATTTGACGCTGTAATTATTTTTATCTAATAGTTCAGAAATCATGACAAGTGTGCAAACCAGTGATTATTCATTCCTTAAAATTTATGGAGTGACACAAGACCCAGAAACAAAAGAGTATGGTGGCTATCATCTATAATCCGAAATTTCGTATGTAGATCAACACGTGATTTTATAATAAATCACATGACCATGAACAATGATAGCATATACTGTAGATATCGTTTCATAATTTTATTTCATTCAATTCTGACAATACATATTCAGGGATACAACGGTGAGACTTATACTTTCTGGCAGCATATTCTGCCAACTTACCAGTGATTCCCTTCCTATACAAATTCATGTAGCGCCATGCTTTCCTAGCGAATCTTCTTTTTTTCTTTCATTTAACAAATTATCACTCTAATTAACATCATTGTCCCAACCATTATCATAATCCCAACAACTATCATCATCATCTCCCCAATTATCAACACTCTGTATTTTTTTTGCAAACCTTCCATTATTGTCTCGTTCTTGTTCTTTAACATTAATTTTTCTTTTAGATGGGCGGGTCATTGAATAGGTTCAATCAAGATTATCAAGAAACAATGAGATCTCTAGTCCGAAATTTGCTTTTTTTTTCTATATATCATATAGAAATTCACTGAATTTTAAACCACAATAACTTAAAATTTTACATAACATTTTAAAAAAGTACACCGATAAAAATGTTCAGCTTGTTTTAATTTATCATTCTATCGGTTTAGATTTGCAATAGGTTTATTTGTATAAAGTTTGAAAGTCATGTGACATTAGTGCGGTTTATAGATGATAGCCACCATACATGATTGTTATGCAATATGCTAACAATGGTAGTTTTTTGTCTTATTTGGATCAAAATATTAACAAATTGACGTGGAGGATCGTTTGGGGGATATTGCATATGATCTGTATAATGTTCATAAAGTGGGATTAGTGCATTGTGATCTTCATGGCGGAAACATTGTTTTGCACGATAGAGGATCTGAGACGGAACCACTCATATGCGACCTTGGTCTCTCACGATCAGTGAACTCACGCGAGTCAGATTCAACCATTCGAGGCATTTTACCCTTTATTGCACCGGAAGTCTTCCATACCTGCAAATTTACTCAGAAATCAGATGTGTATTCTTTTGGTATCATTATGTATTTGATTGCTACTGGTGAACCACCTTTTAGAGATAGGCAGTTCGATAGAGATTTAGTATGCGATATTATGGGCGGACTACGACCATCTATGCCTGTCACGTTTCGAGAAGGAGAGTAAATATTCTAGTAAGCTCTTACCTACCAGAGATCTGCCTAAACCAAGAAATAGCTATGATTTAGATTCAGCTGCAGGTATGATGTCAACAATTGGCACGTTGATAAAATTACAATTTAACATTTCTTATCTCATTAATTTAGTGACTCAAGGTTTTGAATAAACCTGTAATCTATGGTATATTTGTAACTTGCACGGGTTTATTCAAAGATTTATCCTTCTTCCAATTAAATACGATGTTTATACTGTATACGCATTTAGGCAATAGAAGTTTTACTTCAAAACATATTTTATGACTAGAATGTCAAATACGTCAAGCACATTTCGATGAGTTTTAACTGCAAAATAAATAAATTGATGCGCAATATACAGAGTCATAGTGAATCCAATCTCTTTGATTTCATCAAATTTGGTATACTGTACATATGCCAAGTTCACATAAACTTATCCGTTATTGAATGTATGTTTTGGTAGAACACTGTCAGGACCATGTATTAAGGATGACGTAATTTACGGGTAGTATACAATAATCCAACGTGCAGCGCGTCAAAATTTTAGACCGAATCGGGACAGCATTCTTCAGAGCAGATTATTGATTATTTATCGAAAATTAATTAGTTTAGTGAAATGAAACGATAGGAAGATATATAAGCAGTCGTAGTTTCCCTAGAAATAGTTCATCTTTTATTTCGATAATTGTTTTTAATCAACTAATTTCCTTCAATTAGTTCTTGAATTTATTTCGTTCATTCTCTGGTGAGATTTTCTATCGCTGGTAAAATGTAAACGCCTTTCCGTATCAGCGATACGTGTATACGTTGGAATCTTTGACATCAGGATTAAAGCGCTTAGTGTAGGATATAAGACTGATAAAAGCACCGTGAGTATCTCGCTAACAGATTTAGGTAGTCAAAGGTCTCGTTGGAAATAGCTAGGTTTCAAGGTCGATATACGAACGCTCTCCCTCGTATATATTATTGATCCGACAACACCAAATAGTATTCTCAAGTAGATGGCTCTTGATATTGAGCGATACCAATATTATTGAAGTCAATTATTTTACAACTGTTGCAGCAATTATCAGTTTAAATTTACCTAGCGACAAGAATATTAGTCATTTTGTTTTTTCCATTAAAACAATTACCTGATAAAAATCAGCAACAATTATCTGTTCGAGTATAACCTATGTATATACTATACATGACTAATGATGTCGTCTTTTGACATCAATTGTATTTACGTTACTGTATATTTTATTGTTTGCACTATTACTATGCCTATTCGTTAAACCCAAAACTTACAATATAATATTATATTTAAAAGACTAAATCTAATTCCTGATTTCAATTAAAGCAATCAACATAGTAATATCTGCAATATAGATATCTTTGACCATTAAAAAGGTAATTCACCTTATCCTAGAAGAATAATGTGCAGTTTAAAAAATATGATAGGTTAAAAATTTCTTTCCTTTACTTTGTTGTAAATCAAAGCGTCAAACATCTCAGTCAACAAATAAGCCATTGAAGAGTAAGGCCATTTGAAGACAGACACATACATCCCTTAAAATCTCCCACATTTATATTCTACAATTCAGACGATAAGAAACTAATCAAGTATCCTTCCCGCTGAGAGCGTTTCTTCATGGTGCCGATTCTCTAAAGTAACTAGGTATTGTGAGTCTGCTATGACTTCAGAGTTGGTGGAACAAACCATAAATATTGGCATACTCGGTTAATATTAAGGATCGACAAGCGATCTGCAGACAAATAAGGTGTGACTTCGTAATTTTGCATACTGATCTGTATGTTCTTAGTAGCATCAGTTACCAATTTAGATAAGGATCATGTGTCCACGGATTGCGGAGATGACGGACCTCACACCTAGTCATCAACCAATCAAAAAAAAAAAAAAATGTTACTCCGAGGACTGTCTGTGACCTTTCACGCTTTATCGTCCATGGAAATCACGATAGGGATAAATCGTTCCGAGTTTGTTTATCGGTACTTGTTTTGCAAATACCAGCTTTATTTACATTACAAATTCCTTCATTGTTATGTTGACTATTACTGTTACTATATATAAATACGACTTGATCAAATTGATAATGCACAATAGTGCGGGGAAATGTTTGTGAAATGTAACACACGGAAGGCAAAAAAAAATTTTTCCAATCGAATTCGCAGCAAACAGTGTGCAGCAAACAGTGTTTGTATAACGCCGACTCCGATCCCAACAGGGGGATGAAGAAATACATACACAGTCCAGAAGGGGGTGGGTAAAAAGCTAGTGTGACCGAATAACCGATGACTAATAGTTGCTTAGCATTATTCCCGCAGTTGCATAAATATCGAATGATTTCAATCATGTATGTCATGCGATATAATCGGATGACTTGTTTATTAAATCATACTATATTCCATAGGCACATTCTACTTTGTTATATTTATTATACATGTACTATTCTTTTATTGCACTTATGAATGTAATATTGTTTAGGCTATTTACAGTTTAACTCTAAGTATTAAAGGCTCTAAGCAGAGATGATAGTATACTAAATAATAATTAAATAATAAAGCATAGATAATATTGACATAGTAATAGTCCCCAACCACAATATTTATAAAGTCCATATGTGATTAGTTTTGTGTTTTCTTTCAACGCACCTGTCCTAGAACGGTAGCATTGACACAGACATCATAAGCAGGCGGTGGCGATTCAAACAAACATGCCGGCATACAATTGACAGCACTCTGATACGAAGGCAATTGTCTCGAGTCTGATAAATTAAATGTTGTCACTCCATCGTTATCGTACTCGACTTCGCTTGGCCACTGCTCATCATACTTGGGCAAAGTCATTTCGCTTTTAAGGTCTTCGTTCGGAACAATGACGATTGGTAACGCAGCCCTCAATTCTGAAAGTGCTTTGGTTTCGGTATCCATGAACGTAATATAGAATACCAATTTATGGCTTATCTTTATGATATCATTCTGCGAGTCGTGAAGACAGTACGAAAGAGAGCGCGGTATTGGGAATTCTTCGATTGCAGCCCATGATGACCCATCGCATGAGAATTCATCGTCTCGTCCCATATGCACGAGACGACTCGAGTGGAATGAACGATTGTTTGCCTTGCACGTAACGGATTCTTTCAGTATGCACACATATCGCTTAACCGTAAGATTCTTTTTTAATGGCTTTAGCGTAACCTCGACGGGTATTTGGTCACCGAGAATAAACGCCTTTCTCGGTATAGAGATTTCGTAATCCACCTTTCCGACCCAGGTATTCGTGACAACGACACTGCTAAAGTATTCCAACGACAATGGATCGGTGATTCTCTGTATAACAACGTCTTTTTGTGTTTGTAAATTAAAGGCAAAAGTGGACCGTTCCACTATCGCTCTCATTTTATATTGAACATAGCCGTGACTGCAGTGGTCGACTGTTTCGGGGAGCGAGCCAGGAAGGACCAGTTCAAAATCCCAGGCATAGTTATCAGGGGTGAGGGTATGCATGTTTTTCGAAAAAGGAATGAAAATCCATTCATGATGGTATACGGTGCGTTGATCAGATACATGCTCTTGATCTGTTACTTGATAAAATGGTCAAATCGTGATGGGATGAGTATTTTGTGAACATGTAAATGGGTAACGATTGGCCATTGTCAGATTGATTTACTTACGATCCATCCATGTCACTTTCGACTTTCCTTCAAACACCAATTTAATTTCTCTAACTTTGGTGGTTTCGGTCAGCGCGAGTACCAGCTGCCCGCGCAGCACACACCCGACGGATTCTTGGGGAGTACCACGCATGGTCAGGGTATCATTTTCTAAACGTATTTGAAAGATTGTATAAGGCTTGATAGAGAGTGCGTGGACCATTTGGTTGAATTATTTAAAATTATTTATGTGGCGATTGTTTGTTGAGTGAATTTTATCGACGATCATAAAGTGCGGGGTTGGTTATATATATAGTTGACATCCATTGTTGTATAATATGCCGTATATGTATTTATGTGTTTAAAGTAGAATTTGTGCAACTCCAAATTGCGTCATGCAAAAATAACTATGCGAAAATATATACTAGTGTCATGTACTAATGCTAAGTTAATGCTAACGTTAGAAAAAGGGGTTGTATATGTTACACGGTATTTTCCGGCCGTATAGTGCGTCTTCATAGTAATTACTCTTTAAATTAGACCACATTGCCCTTATAGAAAGATGATTGGCTTATATAACCCCTGCTTGGTTTTTTTTTCTCTGCAAGGTTAAAATTAACGTTTCGGTTCATAGAGAAAGGTTAGCGACTGTGCTTATAGAGATTTGCAGCTTTACAGCCGAGAAAAATTTTCTGCATAAAACTATTGTTTGACAGTTTTATTAGGATGTGGCGTACCTACTCATAGAAACCCCCAAATCGGGGTATTTTGTAGAGTGGGGTATTTGTAGAGTGGGGTATTGTCTCAACTATGCATCTGTTCATATTGTATCTTGGTGTTACCCAAATTATTTCGCCTAAAAAAAGAACAATTTAATTGATTCAGGTTGTACCAAGGCAGTGTATGTGTAAAAGTCATTGCTCATTAGTCGGATCATCCTTATGCGTTTTTAGCACATTAAAAACAATAAATGATCGGGTCCACATAGTATAACCCCCCCGTTTTTAGTTCTTGTGATCTGACTCTCACGTCCCCCCACATCAACTTGTCTGCAAACCTGATTGTGACAAGAAAAAAAAAAGATTAATTGAGGGCATATGATGCTATGCTATATGAATATGAGACATTCATTATACATCACCAAACAATAAAAACGACTTTTGTATTATCTTCCATAGGCGTCGATATTGTACGTTCTGTATTCGACTTTCAACCACCTAACTTAGCGAGTGGATTACAAGTGGGCAGTATGTACAAATGTTCCCACGAGGGCGGGAGTATCGTGTGAATGTGACGATGCAAAGCCGCTAGAAAGTCTAACCGAATACTCCAATTACGGCGATGTAATTCGATAAGGCTTAATCTTCATCTAATCTTATCAAGATCTAATATTTTCAATCTGTTTGTTTGTTGGACACAGAAATTTAGAACAAATAGGACTAGGCCGATGCTCAGTTACGTAATTTTTTTCATGTGTGGCACCCGTTGTAGTAATTGCAGAACCATACGAACGCCAAAACAATTACATTATACGCTTTGAGTCATCGCATACTTATGCACTAAAATCTATGCGCTAATCATTGTGTGTCGTTACTAAAGAATATGGTTTGAGGCACCAGTCCACGAGGCAATTTGTTCTTTTATTATTTGTTATTCTGAAAAAAAAAAAATTTTTTTCCCTCCTCTCTCATTCGTCATAAAAAAAAACCTTTCCCCTCCCTCTCTCACACACCTGATTCGTCATAAAAAAAACTTTTCCCTCCCTCTCTCACACACTTGATTCGTCATAAAAGTAATATTCGTTCAAATACATAGCGCTATTACATTCCTGCTTGCTAATCCTGAATTCCCATTTGATCAATTAGTTGCGCAGTACACAGCTTTTCAGATCTCAATCTGTTCATGATATCATGCATGCTTGATAAATATCAGTCTTCTATGCAGAAGCCTGAGCTGTGAACAATGTTTTACCATTTTTCGTTGTTATGTGACTGATCCAATGACAACCCCACTTGACATTGAAAGAACACATGCTGTGTAAATAATCGTATGTCTTGTAAGCCATTTTTATTTCACTCATGACTTGGGCTGGGCGAAAATTTTAGTAAACGTGACTTGCAAACCGTCAGATGACTGAGAGTATTTACCGTAAATAGCAACTCATTCACTTGTTACAATTGATTCTGCGTTCGAATTCTGTCAATCAAAAATCGTGAATTACAAATACCCATTTATAAGTGGTGATAGCTATTACAATACCAATGGTCGAATAAATTTTGGAAATGCTGAAAGTCAATTATACTGACAATACCGTCAGGGGCTAGTGGGTCCATACTGACGCTGTCTTTCAAAGATGTAAAACTAGACATTACAGTGAGAAAATAAAACAAACGAACGGTAATGAATTCCATAGAAAATAAATTAAAAAGAGAAGTGAGCGCTTGGTTAATCAAAAGGAAATGGCAACCAACTCGCTATAAACACAATAATCGTGAACTGTGATAACCGTTAACGACATTGCAATCAATTTGTCCCAAAGAGACTTCTAAATAAACGTTTTAAACAAAAGTTTGCTCATAAACTTGTGTACAAAAGTATGTGGATATGGATATTAACTCTCACAATATTAGTGATTGTAATGTAATGTGACAACTCTATCGTTGGCATAATTACAAGTCCATTGGGGCTTATATTCAGTCAACACAAATGGACATATTAACCATTTACATTACATATACAGGATTAATACACCAGCAGAAATTTGTCTCTGAATTCCTTCTCTTAATCCGAAACTTTTTCTTGTCCATATTCTCACAAACATCATATCTACCATAAATCAGCCTCATACATACTTACTTGGTTTTTCTCTATTTCATTTATCACGTATACTTCGTTAGATGATATTAAAACTAGCTTAGCATGAAAACATAGATTTGGAATAAGTCATAACCCAATCACTATCCTCCAGGCTGTCTTTAACCAGCTAGGGTGCAGATTTCTGTAATACTGATAACATTTGGTGTCAGGGTTTGGTCGCTGGCGTGTTAGATAACAACTGACACATCCTTATTATTGGGAAACTATTACAGACATCCTCTAATATCAACCTCATGGGTTGGATATTATAGAGGGTAAATATCACAGTTAGGTTAGGATTTAAATAAATTATCGTCACATAATCTACAATTGTTAAATATTATCATTACACTTTCTAATTTCATTAATTAAGCGATTGGGTAATCCTTAATATTAAATAAAAAGAAATAAAACACACTTTTCTAGTTTACAATGTACTCAATTCTACCACTGCACACTAGTTATTGTACTCACCTACATCAACTGAATAAATCTTCCAAATTACAGAGAAAAACATAGGGATTGCGTAATTAAACAAATATCTGAACAAAAACACGTCGTTTTGATAAACCTATTTTTTTTATCCAAGTAGTGCTGATCTGGATCATATTCAATCTATTTGCAGGCGTTTTGGATTAGCTTTGTAAGCAAATTTACGTGAGCTATTTCTTGACAGAAATGCAATACCTATCGCCAATGTATTCGAATTTAATGTATTGTGTGCAAAAAAAGTCAACGGAGGTATAAAGTAAGTTAAATTCAATGTCAACATGATTCTATATTATTTGAACTGAGGTCTACAGGTGGTATCAAAAAGCTTGTGAATCTTTGTGTGAATCAATAGTAAAAAGTATAAAAACGAAAACTTTTTTGAAAAATTTCATTACATTAAATTGATTGTACTGTTTGGGGGGAGTTTATTAAAATATATTACTGTTATAAAGCTGTAGTTTAATAAAGTGACACTATATAAGTTACAATAGGAAAACTATAAAACTATACATGCGTTTATCTGCCCACTTCGTTAAACTGCAGCCTTATAACAGTGTATTTTTGTTTATTTCAAAAAGTACAAGCAAT
Source organism: Paraglomus brasilianum (assembly GCA_910592345.1). Lineage (NCBI taxonomy): Eukaryota > Fungi > Glomeromycota > Glomeromycetes > Paraglomerales > Paraglomeraceae > Paraglomus > Paraglomus brasilianum. Next base: position 22,221 of record CAJVPI010000587.1, read on the forward strand.
TTACTTCAAATCAATGTAAAAAGCATTGCTACTTATATTGTAAATACAACAATGAAATTTTTTAAAAAAGTTTTCGTTTTCATATCTTTTACTATTGATTCACACAAGATTCACAAACTTTTTGGTAATTAATCAAGATTACTGTCGTACACGTAATAAAAATCTCTGCTTCTTTCTCTCTCTATAACTCCCTTTCGCCAGGAACTTTCCTTGTCGTCTCGTCTGTTTTGTATACATTCAATTGAACGCATCGTAATAGACTTGCAATCTTGACAAGCTGGGCTCTTGTATTGCGAAAGTAACTTACGCTACCATAATGAAGATTTTCTCATTTTCAATGTCATTGCCTTTATTATTTATATTATCACTATTATTAGAATTATAAGTTTGAATTGAGAGTACGGATTTATCTTGATGTTAATATCAGCGAGGTACATATAATTAAAATCTATATTAATCCCAAAAATACTACTGCCAAGGCCATAAATAATTTAATTCAACCCGTATCGACATATTAGCCCACGAATCCCAGCGAATCTCCCTTAAAACTCTAATAAATAATCAGTCGGGATATTATCCGACATATACACGGCGAAATACTGTATTTCTTTTCTAGGGATAAAATATTTAATAACCTAACACTTAACAAAAGTAAAGCGAGATACATTTAAGAGTGTTTTAGTAACAAGCAAATACGCTGATAAAAAGCTTAGTAAATCTCCCACACGAAGATTCGAGAATAGAAGTCTGAACTGTACAGTATAATAATAAAGTTTGTGAATTTACTGCTCTCAAACTAGGACTGGAGACGCATCCAAATTCGTTTAGTTCACAATGTTTGCATTCAACAAAAATGATTTATGAATAATAAAACATGCAAAGATATGTTGGATCGGGTACTTATTGGAGAGTAGTGATATTTGCGCTGTGTACATGTAGTGTTACAAATGAAAAATCCAGATATGAAGTTTTTTTGTTGACGCGCTTGTTATGGATGCCGTTGAACTTGCATAGTTACGGGGGCCGTTAAGGCTATGCAACAATATCATGAGAAGAGTGGCGATAAGTCTTTGAGGATTGATGATTCATCACTTGCGTAGTACCGTGGAATACCTAAGGTTTTAGTTCTTATAGGATATTCTTCAATCGGGAGATTCAAGCAGGTTTTTATCGCATCTCCAGGATTCTTGTTTGCATTCGAGTCATGAAGTGGCTATCGCGTCTATCAAGGCCTTATTATTATTGGCCAACTGCATGGGGCCATTTGGAAAGAACTATTTGGGTATGAAAATAATGTCAGGAAGCCGAGCCGAGCTCGAATGTTGCTACGTATTTTATTCAGCATCAAACTCATTACCAATTTAGTCTCAAGATTTACTATTTGTATAATATTTTCTTACTTAGTCAGATAATCTACCTGGCAAAGGCAACTAACAGTAAACGTGCTCGATTTTATTTCGGCATCTTGTTAACTCAACCATATTGACATACGTGGAAGCACATCGTATAATTCGAAGAGGAGCAAATATTTGAATAAAACTCGTATAGCTTAAATAAGTCCCGCCCATTGAATTACAATTTATTCAAAAAAGAGTTCGAGTCTCTAATTATAAGAAATGCACGGTGTTAATATTGTAAATTGACTTTATTTGTATCAACGTGTAGCCATACCTGCAACTGAATCCATATCATAGCTATTTCTTGGTTTAGGCAGATCTCCGGTAGGTAAGAGCATGCTAAAATATTTGCTCTCCTTTTCGAGACGTGATAAGGGCTTTACATCATTATGATATATGGTATTCCACGTGTTGTCATCAGAATTGTTCTTGTAAACCTCATCCTTAAGCTCCTCAATATCCCAATAAAGTCTCTCTGCATCTGGACGCTTATCAGGATCAGCATCACAACACTGCTCGGCAAGTTTCTTGTATTCCTCTGGTGCAGAATCAGGCATCGATGGTCGTAGTCCGCCCATAATGTTGCATACTAAATCTCTATCGAACTGCCTATCTCTAAAAGGTGGTTCACCAGTAGCAATCAAATACATAATGATACCAAAAGAATACACATCTGATTTCTGAGTAAATTTGCAAGTATGGAAGACTTCCGGTGCAATAAAAGGTAAAACGCCTCGAATGGTTGAATTTTGTTGACGTGAATTCACCGATTGAGAAAGACCAAGAACGGTTGCGTCTTAGTATTGTTATGCAAAACTATGTTTCCACCATGAAGATCACAATGCACTAATCCCATACAATGAATATTCCACAGATAATTTGCAATATTCAACAAATACTCTAATTTCGTCTTCCACGTCAACTTGTTTATGTTTTGATCCAAATAAGACAAAAGACTACCATTGTTAGCATATTGCATAACAATCATGTACTCTTTTGTTTCTGGGTCTTGTGTCACTCCATAAATTTGAAGGAATGAATATTCACTTGTGCATTTGGCGTGATTTCTGAACTATTAAATACAGTGTCAAATTAAATATCTGTTTAATTAATACTACCACCAGTTATTGCTTACCTCGGAAATAAATAATTCCAGCGTTTCATCAAAACTCTTAAACCGTTTGAGTACAACAGTTTGTTGCATACGCCATACTTCTGAATACTTTTTATACTTAGCAGTATAAACTGTTCCATAACCACCAGATCCGATCTCTTTGAGTTCGTAAAAGTCGCCATACTGCATGTACATCGTGGTAGAAAACTAAATAATATTTCCGAGTAGATGGCTCCCGAGTAATCCCAATTATCCAAATATTATCTGGCGTTAATATGTCGGGGTATTCCTTGGTTAGCTATTTGAGTAACCAAATACATAATACAGTCGTTAATATACACGTTAATAATAAATACTATTTGCATTTTACACGTGAAATAATTTACCTGATGAAAATCAAATGACTGGCCGTCCCCTTCGTCAGCTATCTTTTTGAGTGTCACATGTGTCAATTCGTTTGCTGTCCATTCTGCTATATGTGTGCATCCATGGTGTAATGATGTCATCTCTTGTATGTTTGTCAATAGTGAGTATTCAATCCATTGTATATACGCATCATATCTCCTTGTCATATTACTCCATGATTCCATAATAAATGAATCCAAGGATTTGTTGCTCGTAGTCCAATCAGGAGGTCGTGGTGCTTTACACTGATAACAGAATGCAAGTTCTAATCGTTCCATACACGCCAGACATAACGCATCCCCATACTCTGGTTTTATTAGACAATACTCTCCCTCTCTATATGTGAATCCGATGGTAACCCAAGCATCCGTGGTAAGAATATCTGGATGCTCATCACATAACTAGTGGAAATGATACATCAATAATTATTTAAACTATTCAATAAACATGACGCATAAGTAAATAGTTTACCTCGGCATAATATGAATCATCTGTCTCATCTGTTATCTTGAGTGGGATCAATTTAACGCGTGCATAAATAGGTAAGCCATTCAAGTATACATATCCACATACATCATACATATAATCAAATGGAATCCATTCCAAATAGGCATGATTTTGTGAGTTTGTTTGTAATTGAGATTTCTTAATAAACTCATCAAGTTGCTTATCGTTGCTAGTCCATCCATCGGATAATTGTTTATGACCACAAATGCACCACACGGAACCACATCGAAG